>CM032228.1:214845000-214927500 GCA_019009955.1 Riptortus pedestris | reverse complement strand
TATTTTTATTAGAGCCACCTTCTTGATGTATTACATCTATTAAGTTATAATATGTTACAGCTGTTATTGTGTTATATATATATATATATATATATATATATATATATATACACACACACATTTATAATAATAATGATATGGGTATTATATATAATGTGGTGTTATGGGGTGCTCGAGTGTTATGTATGTGAATATATGTATGGATATGAATATTGTATAGTGTTGAGGTGTGTTTATGGTATTATGTTGCAGTATATGGTGCTGAGTTTGTCAATGTCTGTCTTTTTGTTGCATGTGTTTTTGTGTTGGGCTATGTATAGCATTTCTTTAAACATTCTTTTAGTCTTGTTTGGTTCCATTTCTAGTATTTGTGTTTCGTTGTATTTGAAGTGGTGGTCATTGTTGATGCTGTGTTGGTCCAATGCACTGTTTAGTTTGTTAATTTTTATATCAGATTTGTGGCTTGTTATTTTGTTGGTGATGTATTGGCTGGTTTCTCCAATGTATAATGTGTTGCAGTTTTTGCATGGTATCTTGTAAATGACATTGCTCTTTTTGTTTGGGGGTATTTTTGCTTTGAGTTTTGAGTATATTATTTTGTGTACTGTTTTTTTTTGTTTTTGAAGCTGATTTTAGCAGATTTCCCTTAAGGGAAATCAGCTATTGAGGTTGTACTCATGACGGAATTTTCGACATTTTTCTTCAAATGTCCATCGATCCTACCTAGTAGATGACGAAAATGAGGTCCGTTCAAAACTGTATATATATATCTATATATATATATATATATATATATATATATATATATATATATATATATTTGTCTGTTACCGCTCTAGCGGTCGCAATTTTTGTTTAATCCTTACCAAACTTCATATTTAAGCGTTTTATGTAAAAAGAAAGATCAAGTTCGTTAACGGCTGAAATCGGACCAGTGGGAGGGGGGGTTTAGAGGGGAGGATTTTCGAAAATTCGAAATATCTCCGTTACTATACGTCGGATCGAAACATTATACAGAATCAATCTTATTACAAATTAAATTTACTATAAATATTGTTATATACATTTATTCTCTATCTTGAATATTAACCGAGATATTTGCATTTTTCAGTTTTCACCAAAGCGCCACTTCTACTGATGTTACGGAAACAATACTCTGATACATAATAAATCACATTATTGGAAGTTTAAATACCAAAAATTGTATTCAAGAGACCTTTATTATACGAGATACATGCAAATATGCACTGGTGACTCCACCCCCCCCCCATCTTAAAGTTTTGGACTACTAAAATTTTATTGATTGAGATAACAATTATTCTGACTTATTATTAATTACAATACTAGATATAGTAAATAGTTCTCAATAAAATTAATGTGTTATATTTCAGTAATTGTTTTCTTTCCGGTGTGAGGGGAGACCCGTTTGTTTACATTTCTAACCTAACGCTTCCTGTCGGCAGGCTATTGAAATTGGATGAAACATTTATTTCCGTTTGTATTTATTCACGGTGTTGTGTTAGCAGTATGTATATTTATCTATTACTAAACTTCACGAGGGAAATCTGCTTAGTTTACGCAGCCCCTGCGTGACGGGCTTTATATTTATGTTGTGGTTGGTCATTACATTAGCTAATTTTTCAGATAGGCCTCCGACATATGTGATAGAGTGGAATTTGTGTTGGTTGATGTTATTGGTGCTTTGTGTGATGCTGTGTGTTTGGTTGTCTGTTTTGTTTGCGTTGTGTATGATGCGGTTGATAAGTTTGTTTGGGTAATTGTTGTGTCTGAGTATGTTTTTTACTAATTTTATGTTTTCTTTGTGGTGCGTTGGGTCGCTCAATTAGCAATAATTATTGTAAAATAATATAAGTTGCAATAACATAGTGGTAAGTGGCAATAACATAGATTTAACAAAACATAGCAATAATTAAAATAGTGCATAGCAATAACCACTGTAAAATACTATAAGAACCACAGTACAACAATTATAATATAGTTTAACAAACAAATACACCATACTATAAATACATAAAACATACAAAAGGCTATGACCCTGCTATGTAAACAAAACAAGGAAGGTTACTATAACCCTAGTCATAGTGGAATAAGAATGTATAATAGTCTATAGATATATTTAGTCTTGGTAAGTAATAATAAGGAAAAAACACCCTTTTACAACAATGTATAACAACAATGTGCAATATTATAAAGTAGTACATGTAATTTTACAGCCCCCTGAGGAAGAGAAAATAAAGATTCTCGAAATATTGGCATAAACTAAGATTCATTTCACCAACATTGACCAAAACTCCGAAAAGAACAACACACCATATATATATATATATATATATAAATCTTGACATTTGAGCGTTTTATGCAAAACTAAGGATCAAGTTCGGTAATCACAATTTTTATTTGTTGGTTTCCAAACTCGATACTTCAGAGTGAAATGTACAATTAAAGATCAATTTCGTTTGTCGATAAAATCGGACCTCAGGGAAAGAGGGGGAATTTAGAGGAGTATACCTGAAAATTCATAACATTTATTATAGATTGGATTGAAAAACTCCATACGAGACCCCAACAGTTACGGCCGAACTAGCTTTTGGCGGGAAACTCACTCTTACACTTAATAAAAATGCAAATATCTCGGTTAATATTCAAGATAGAGAAAAAATGTATAGAACAATATTTATAGTAAATTTAATTTGCAATAAGATTGGTTCTATACAATATTTTGATCCGACGTATGGTATTGGAGATATTTTGAATTTTCGAAAATCCCTCCTCTAAACCCCACTGGTCCAATTTCAGCCATTAACGAACTTGATCTGTCTTTTTGCATAAAACGATAAAATATCGAGTTTGGTAACGATCAAACAAAAATTGCGACCGCTAGAGCGTTAACAGACAAATATATAAATATATACATATTTATATATATATATATATATATATATAATTGTAACCTCTGTCTGTACATTGATTTTTTTCGTGAAATTTCACGATAACTTTTCGTTTCACATGTCATAGACACCATAACTGCATTTTGTTTCTTTCGTGTATGTTTGTTTGTTTGTTTGTTACCTTTTCACGCATAAACGGCTGTACCGAATTTTATGAAACTTGGTATGTATATTACAACTAACCCAACTTAGACTTTAGGTTATATTAAAATTCTCTGAGATGAACAGGAGTGGGGGTTGTAAGGGAGGCCTGAAATTAAAAATAGCGATATTTCGTTTTCTATTGGTTTTTCGGCAAGTATGAACATAACAAAAGTTGTTTATTTTGTTATTTAGAGTAACTTTTGTAATGTACACTTTTTTCGTATAACGTATTATAAACTAGATATACGCTAAAACCTATAGCGGGAGTCAACAATATTATTTGGCACAAAAGACTCAACCGAACTAAATAAAACTCGGTATGTGTATTAGCACTAACGCCTTCATTATAATAAGCCATACCAACATTTCTAGGGACGGGCAGGAGTGGGGGTTATAAGGAAGGCCTGAAATTAAAAATAGTGATATTTCGTTTCCTATTGGGGTTTCCAGAAATATGCACATAACAAAAGTTGTTTATTTTGTTATTTAGAGTAACTTTTGTCATATTCATTTTTGTCTTTTAACAAAGTATAAACGAGATATAAACTAAAGCGGGAGTCTACTATTTCATTGGGCGCTAACGATTAAACCGAACTTAAAAAAACTCGGTATGTCAATTAGCAATAATTCGTCCGTGATTATAAGCTATATTAAAATTTTTAGGTTAGAACGGGAGTGGGGATTATAAGGGAGGCCTGAAATAAAAATTCGTGATATTTCATTGTCTATTTGTTTTTCGACAAACATGCACATAAAGAAAGTTGTTTACTTTGTTATTTAGATTAACTATTTTTTTATACGTTTCTCCATGAACAATGTGTGGAGAAAGTAATTTTCGTAGAAATATTGATATGCTATGGAGGACAGTGAAGTCTTAAATAAAACATTAATTTTATTATTAACAAATGCCAACAACGGGTATAAACCCTAAACACTGGAACGGGTAAATGTCAAAATAGTGTGCAAAATAAAGCCTTACCAAAAAAATACCATCACCATTCAGCCTCAAATCAATTCCCGGGCGAAGCCGGGTATCTGAGCTAGTATATATATAGAATTATAACCTCTGTCTGTACATTGATTTTTTTCGCGAAATTTCACGATAACTTTTCGTTTCACATGTCATAGACACCATAACTGCATTTTGTTTCTTTCGTGTCTGTTTGTTTGTTACCTTTTCACGCATAAACGGCTGAACCGAATTTTATGAAAATTGGTATGTATATTACTACTAACCCAACTTAGACTTTAGGCTATGTTAATATTCTCTGAGACGAACAGGAGTGGGGGTTATAAGGGAGGCCTGAAATTAAAAATAGCGGTATTTTGTTTCCTATTGCATTTTCGGCAATTATGTACATAACAAAAGTTGTTTATTTTGTTATTTGGAGTAACTTTTGTTATATATACTTTTGCCGTATACCTAAGTATAAATGAGTTACGTACGTATGTACGTTAAAAACTACTGCGGAAGTCAACAATTTTATTTGGCACAATAAACTCAACCGAACTAAACCAAACACTCGCCATGTGAATTAGTACTAACGTCTTCCTTATAATAAGGCATACTAACATTTCTAGGGACGGGTAGGAGTGGGGGTTATAAGGGAGGCCTGAAATTAAAAATAGTGATAGTTCGTTTCCTATTGGGGTTTCGGCAAATATGCACTAACGAAAGTTGTTTATTTTGTTATTTGCACAACAATGCTTTGGAACTACCAGGTACCTCACCGGGAAAAATTAATTCAAATGTATGTTAATATTTTGTGCTTAATAATTCAAATCTATGCATAATGCACAGGAAACGGGAAATGCAGTGAAGTCTTGCATAAAAAAGTCCGTCACGCAGGGGCTGCGTAAACTAAGCAGATTTCCCACGTGAAGCTTTACAATAGAGGAATCTACCTAATAACAACTGTAGTAGTAAGAAACCTCTAAACCTATTCACGAGGGACGAATAGTTACGGAAACGACCGCCAGAGGTCTCGGCGGAAAGTGCGAACATAGCCGACCACACACAGAAAACAAATGCAAATATCTCGGTTAATATTCAAAATACAGAATAAATGTATATAACAATATTTATAGTAAATTTAATTTGTAATAAGATTGGTTCTGTATAATGTTTCGATCCGACCTATAGTAACGGAGATATGTCGAATTTTCGAAAATCCTCCCCTCTAAACCCCCCCTCCTACTGGTCCGATTTCAGCCGTTAACGAACTTGATCTTTCTTTTTACATAAAACGACTAAATATCGAGTTTGGTAACGATCAAACAAAAATTGCGACCGCTAGAGCGGTAACAGACAAATAAATAAATATATATATATATATATATATATATATATATATATATATATATATATATATATATATACAGTTTTGAACGGACCTCATTTTCGTCATCTACTAGGTAGGATCGATGGACATTTGAAGAAAAATTTCGAAAATTCCGTCATGAGTACAACCTCAATAGCTGATTTCCCTTAAGGGAAATCTGCTAAAAATAATTTTATTATTAACAAATCCACAGAAACGAAGGGGAATTTACACTAAACACTGGGACGGGTAAATGTCAAAATATTGTGCAAAGTAAAGCCTTGCCAAAAAAATACCTTCACCATTAATTTATACGAGCAATTAATAGTGCATAAGAAAACACTATTTATGAGGAAAAATAATGACTCTTAATAGTGAAAGCAGACAAATAAAACGAGACAATTATCAAAAACAACAAAGATTGAAAATTGAGATATATTAAATGGCAGACAAATGTTCTAGGAAATAAATTTGATCTCACAAGTAACCATCAAAAGAAATTAGTTCGACATGTTACATAAAATTAAATGCATTTTAAATATAATAATAACGATAATATCGACTTCATTCAAAATAGTTAGGATCCATATGACGTGGATAGCTTAACTTTAACTTTAAAGTAAAGACTCATTAAACCCAATAGTTAGTAAATATGACGTTTCCTACCTCTTACAAACTGGAATAAGTTGTATAATGATCTGAAACTATTTTTCATCAATACAATCATTTAGCCTGTGAACTACAAAGTAAAACATTCCTTAAAGCAAAAAATTAACTATATAAAAATATTCGAAAATTGCAAGTTAGTTTCTTTTCGTATTGAAAATATGTACTTTAACACAAGAACAATATAAAAATAATTAAAAAATTAAAGGTAGAAGATTCAGATATATATTTTTAATTAATTTATTTAGTGTTCCTCAACATGAGCGATTTGTTCAAAACCCAAAACAAAAACTGCACAGAAAATCACAACAAATTTAACAGAATAAACGTAAAAAAAACAATGCGTACAAATTACTTCACGGATATAATAAGAAAATAATATAAAAGGATAAAATAAATTTAAGTTAACAGACTAAAAGTACTAGAATATAAATTAAATACTACACGTTTTGCTAAGTAATTTACATTTTGGGGCGTTTTCAAATTCTTTAAGAGGAAATTGAAAATAAAAGCTTCTAAACCAGTGGCAAATGAAGTTGCGAATTTTTAATAATGAACTAAAATAAGAAGGAGTTGTGTGATTTTACCTTCCTCCAGAAATATAATGTTCATATTCAAACAATGGGACAAAATTAATTATGCAAATACTTAATTTAATCATTCAAATGAAGAACCTATACAAAATAAACTTAACATATAATTCCTTGTCACTATGTATTAGTATTTTTATTATGCCTTAAGCAAACATAATATACATGAACTGGTAACCTAGCGTATATCTATATGAAATAAGGGGAAAACACCATCTATGGGATTCAGAATTGCTATAAATCTCACGCTTGACATTAGTGAACATAACTCTGCAACTATATGAACATGCAACTATGAATATATGGTGACAATTTGAATAGTTCAAAAGATTTAAGCATTTTACATACCGACGCTAAATTCTGATATATAACGATTTACTGAAAATAAATTGTATACGTTTTACACTCCAGTTCGCTGTATATCCTACCAAGAATGGAATAAAAATACAATTTTTGTTCATGGTAAACAAAAAAAAAAAATTGTACAATAATTGACCTATCGTGTAGAAATTAAAGTGATATTTAAATATTTCACTATATTTTGAAAGGGCAAATCACCTTCGATGTGGTGTCCATTAATAAATAAATTGAAAATTGAATTGAAATTGAAATATTTCACAAAAGAAAAACGGTAATCAGCAGTAGCTTTATATAATAAATACTCTTAGAATCGTGAAATAAATGAGCATAAGTTTTTTGGAAGAAACTATAGGTTTCATTCACATTTCTACCTGGTGTGATACTTTATTGGCATTCATTGGGGCTCAGATTAGCCATGTGAGTAATAGCGTTGACCTTAATCTCACATGGTAAACCTAGAGTGGCGAGTTCGATTCCCGCCTGAGCAAAGGAATTTATTTAGTGACGAAATTCATTAAATAAAATCCTTAGTCCCACCCTGGCTAGAAAAGGGTGGTAACCTGTAGATAACCCGTCCCAATTAGCCTGAGTTGCAAAAAGTGGGCGTTATTAAATAATTTAATTTAGAATTTGGCATTCATTTCAAGTGATTGAATTTTAATACTAATACTGGAAATTAAAGTGGATTACGTGTTTCGTATGGTTGAAAGAAATTCCCAGTTGTACAGATATGTACCATCAGAAGAAGCTTTAATATGAAAATATATGTTGGCAAAAATATATTACATACAGAGACGGAATTGCAAAACTCATCAGCCACATTATTTAACTTGGGTCAGTAAAAAGTACAAGTTCAATTTGAAGTCCTTCATATTGGGCATTATAGTGTTATGTGCCTTGATGATGAAGCAGGAGAATACCTTCAAACGATGAACTATTGTCGATAGAGATGAATGAGATGTGATTGATTTATAAAGCGGTGTTAGACTGACCTGGTAACTTTGGATGGATAGTGGAGTTCAAAGTTAGGCTTCTTGTAGAGCAAGTTTTATTGCCGTCTGTGCTTCTAGTCCCGGCCTCCATCTTGTCCTGCTCGTTATCTCAAACCCTTCAGTATATTTTCCTTTACCCAATTTTCATGCCATGCGTCAATACTGACTTTGATCTGACGTATGCTCTTGACAATCACCTCCTACGTACGCATACCAACCTTCCAATCATTGTGGTCAGCTTCTCTAGCTGCTCTTCTAGTAGACTTTATCTCTGAAAATGACTTTATTGTTTCGGATACTTAAAAGCCTTCCGAATTTACGGCGATTCCTAATTTATACTTTCAAAGGAAGTATTGTAATCACAAAACAAAATGTAGGTTTTCAGATTTCAACGGAAATATCTGTTTTGCTCCCCCCCCTCCCAGAAGACGGGGTGATACCTGCAAGCATGATAGTCGGGATGATACCTGAAAGCATGATGTCTCGCATAACTTAGAAACTACTAGAAATAGATTTATGTAATTTTATTCTTAGGATTGTCTCCCCTCACTTTCCTGACGACTAGGAGAGGGGGGAAAGTGAGAGGTTTAAAAAAATCTATAACTACTACTTAAAAAGATCTATAATTGATGTTCTATGACATATTTGATCCAATTAGTTGGAACGGAGAAATATTATATCACTTTAAAATGAAATATTTAGTTTAATTCAAAAAGAGTGCAATATTGCTCTTTGTACTCAATAGCAAATCATTTTATATCTAAGATTGGATTTAATAAACGATTTGGAGGATCCATTGGAAGTCTGGAAATAATTTTCCAAAACCATGCAATTTACTCTTAAGCTGATTTCTCAAGAGCAAAGACACTGCCATCCAAGTATAAAATCTTAGTCAGTATGTTTTATTTATTTATTGTAATAAAAAAAGAACATTAAGTTGCCGTTTAGTGCGTGTACTTTGGACTGATAAATCCAGATGTTTGGGTGGGGGGGGGGTGTAGAATATTCAGAGAAGTACAAAAAATGAACGTGAGCACAAAATTAAAAAAAAAAGAATATTTCAATACCACGTAAGCATTAGCTGACGACTGTAATCACTTTTTGACCGCTCGCCGAAGACACTAGTATAGAAGATTAATTACTTTGCATTATTTTTTAGCTATCACACACGCTTATTTGACAGACAGTGAAAATAACTAATGTGATAAGCTCAGGATAAGCCGTAATCTTTTTTGTCCGTTTGTTGTAGGGGGATTCATTTTTTTTATGAAAAAGCTACATATGGGGAAAAAACCAAGACTACACAAAAACTTGGGACCGGAATTAATTCCAAGTTGCAATCAGTTATACCTTACTGTAGATCTAGTCAATTGCTGCAAGTGCCAAGGGAAGGGCTTAACAGATGTACTTAATGAACACCCGGTGACATTCTCCACTGACAGCTAAGAAACCAGTATCAAATATAACTGAAGTATACGCATTTTTAAACCTATAATCTGGAAGATAACTTTCCCTTGACGTCGATGCAGAACAGTTAAAAACAGACATTTTCAAATTTACTAACCTCGTTGCCGTGGATTTAATCAAGAAGTTCATAATTTATCGTCTGAGCATTGAAAGAGGAACAGTTTCTTAAAACAAATTTCAAAAATGTCCTTGGAGACGGCGAATACGATATTAAAAGGATTTTTTTTAATAGGAAACTGGTATTTGTGAAATCTTAATCCATCTCTCGCTAATGAATTTACTTGTAGAATAATATAAAAAGTAATCTAATAGCCGTTCAATTAAAAAACATTAGGATGATAATTGCTCATCATTATGTAGAATTACCAATATTTCTATTTGAACGGAAGTCCGTATTTTTGTTTTTTGACATAGCAACGGCAGACAAGATATACATCATGGTATGCCAATTTGAATTGGAAACTTTGAAATTAGGCACTCGCACTTGATTTTTCTTTCCCTACAAAGAGGAATCTCAAACGATTCTTGACTTTGACACATAGAAGTATACTCACTAGAGCAACGAACTCCTGAGGCCTCGTGATAAATGACAGACAGGCCTGACTCGGGAAACACAAAGACCAAAGAGTTGTGTGTGAACTACATGCGATCAATCATAAGACGGAAAGGAGCACGGTTACCAACATTGTGAGGGAGTACAAGAATGGCAGGCGGGAGGGTGACAGGTAGTTGTGGATCCCCTCATTTGTCCACAGGCATGCCAACCCTGAAATGCCAACATGGCAACTATTAATCAAAACGGAAAACATACACCTCCCCCATATTTTCAAGTTGGCAGCTACAGGTTTCGATTATTTGTAGAAAATGTTGTAAATAAAATGATAAACACTGGCTGAACAGCTCATAAACGACTTAAGCTTGCCAAGCGGTTTGTAGACCATTGCAATATCCAAATAAATTAAAAATCTATAGTAAAACAGATGTAGTATTTACATATAAAAGTAAAGAGAGGCAAGCATTTGCAAGAAATTGTTCAGGAAAAACTAAACAGTACATACAATTTTATAAGACAGAAATACAGAAAAACTAGTGTTTGAAGGATATTAATTAGCAGTAATTATTCATTATCTGTAAATGTTGTAACTACTAAAATATTTATCCGAAATGAGGCTTATGCTTTTGGAAGGAGAAGGAGTCAATACTTAAACATGGTCTGCAAGGTAAACATAGTTTCTAATGTTTAGAAAAAATTTCCCCAAAAGGAGGATGGAAGATGTGGACGAGAGGATATAAGGGTAGGGCAATGCTTTAGAAACCGTATTATACACGAAACATTTTGAAGTTTATTTCATTTTTAAATTACTCTAAAAACTCAACTCCTTCTATGGGCAATTCTAAGTATTATGATAAAAAAAAAAAATTTAACTTACAATAAATGCTTAAGTAAGATATAAAACTAGAGCCGGAAGAAAGTAGGCAGTTAAACATATGTAACACCTACCCAAAACAAGATAGTTTGAAATATCTACAGTCATCTTTAAGAATGACACTTTGATTGAAATAGACAAAAAAATAATTCCAAATTGATTAGAAAACAGTTCTAAGGATCTATTCAGGCTCCAAGGAGTCAAATTCAAGGAAATATCATTGACGTTGCTTCGAAGTACAATTACAGCCATATTATGCATTTCCTATTCAAAGTCTTTGTTAATTTTCTCTTTACTAAAAAAAAAAAAAAAAAAGGCTCTGTAAAGAGAGCTATTTTTTCATAAAAGGATAAATAAGAGTAATTATAATTTCTATCATAAGTTCTATGAAAAGCGATATGGTCTACGCTCGGCTAATATATGGTTTCCTATAATTATCTCTTAGCTTACAGGATTTCCTTTTCCCAGGCAGAAGGTGCCTTTAGCTGGATAGCATTAATAAATCTACAGCTTCCAGCAATATGTTGCCTAGCTTGGGGTAATATTTCTTCCTGAAGCACCCAACGTCTCCTTCCGATAATCATGGAAGATGTCTACTGTGTTACAATATTTTTATAATTCTACCATAATTAGGAAAATCCTAGTATTTGTGAGAATTCTATCTTTCCGTCATTAATTTTTTTTCACTATTGTTTCCCCTTATTATTAGTTTCTGTAATTTATACGAACGCTGACATTTTATAATTTATGTTGAAATGAAAATTTAAATTGAAAAAGTAAATTTCAAATTCTATTCCTTTCTTTGGTATTCCCATTACATTGACCGAAGGGGAAGAGCCGGCACGTCAGAAGCAACATAGATCTTGTGGAATTGTGTGGCGAACCTGATTTGGCTCTCCAGCCTTAGGATATATTGAATGCATGGGACCCGTCATACAGTCCCAAGAAGATGATATTTGATACTCAAGGAGGAATTAAGAAGAGAGGTAACCTCAGGCAACGGTTAAGTATAAAGTAAGCGTGAAAACCTTTTTAAAAAGCACTTTTATTGATAATAACAATTACAAACTTAAAATGAGCAGAGTAACAGACCCCAACAGCTGGAGAAATGACAAGGAAAGGGAAATAAATGCTGATGGTTTTGATGTCATCAGAGCGGATGTTCCCAAGACGTAACTGGATACTCGATGTCCTCAAGAAAAACTTGCATCCATCTAATGATTTAGAACGGAGAAATCACTGTCTTCTTCAAATGAAATAATTTAAAATGAAGTACTAACTAAACTTTGTTTTATTCAATAATTTAATTAATAAGGAAATCATATGGTGGTCAAAGGATATTTTTTTATGGTTTTATTTAAGAGCATTATCGCCCTAGGGACCTTTCCAAACTAAATAATAAATCAATAACATTTGTTAATAATAAATAATACAACAATGCACGGTCTGGCACTGAAGTATAAAGTCCGTCACGCAGGGGCTGCGTAAACTAAGCAGATTTCCCACGTGAAGTTTTACAATAGAGAAATCTGCCTAATAATAACAGTAGTAGTAACCTATTCTCACGAGGACGAATAGTTAGTGAAACGGCCACACTAGCGCTCGGCGGAAACTTCCGAACATAGCCGACCACACTCACAATACAAATGCAAATATCTCGGTTAATATTAAAGATACACTCTGGATTTGTGCTGGCTGGTGGAGGTCCATCATCAACGGAAGGATCAAAAAGGTCAAACACCTCCTCTCTCTCTGCAAAAACTAGTGCACAAATTTAAAACCCTGGTAGATTTCAAACCCAGTTCTTCATTGATGGGGACTTGATTAAGAAAATTAATAATCCAAACATCAAATTTCCCTCCAACCGATTTTTGGCATCATTGGACGCACAGAACATGCTTTCTAACATTCCCCCCAAGGACGTGGTGAGGGTTTTTGATTTGTTTTTCAAAATAAAGAAACTCAACCCAGTAATAGCCAAAGAGTTCCTAGATCTTCTACAGTTATGTTTAGGCCAAATTTTTTTCAAATTTCAGGGACGTTTTTATGCCCTGGAAAACGGTCTTGTGATGGGATCTGCGATTAGCCCGCTTGCTGCGGAGTTGTTTATGGATTATTTGGAATGCAAATATTTGATGTCTAATCGCAACCCATACCAAAATCATATCAATTTCTGGGGGCGTTATGTTGATGACATCATCATAAGTTACTCGGAAGCGGAGAATGATATGAGGGGTCTTATGGACTACGTCAACATTTGCCATAGGCAGTTAAAGTTTACTTTGGACATGGAGAATGAGGGGAAGTTGAGTTTCCTAGATTTGGTTATTTCAAGGAAAGGGCGGTCTCACTCCTTCAACATTTATAGGAAGCCTACCGCCACTGCCATCATGATCCCTTCTGATTCTTACCACCATCCTCAATATAAAACTTCAGGCATCACGTACTTGATAAACCGACTCCTGAGTATCCCGTTGGCAGAAGAGGATTTTCAAAACGAGTTTACGTACATAAAACTAATCGCAAGAGCCAACGGGTACGATGATAGAATGGTAGATAAAGTCATGGAACGCCGATTCACAAAGATGGTCCAAGATGAGTTAAAACAAGGCGAGAGAGAGACTCGAAATCCTGTGGGCCAACTCAGCATCCCATACCTAGGGAAATTTTCCGAGAAGATAGGACGCATGCTGGAAAAGGTTGGCCTTCGTACTGCCTATCGAAGTCTAAGCTCCCTAAAACATATGCTCCCAAGGATTAAGGATGCGGTCGATCCACTGGATAGATCTGGTGTGTATCGGGTTGCTTGCCTGACTTGCGGAAGCTCATATGTGGGGCAAAGTGGAAGGAAGCTAAGGAGCAGATTAAAAGAGCACCTTTCCACCAAGACATCGGAGGTACGTAAACATATTTTAAACGAAAGCCATGAAGCAAATGCCGTTGAGTTCGAGGTACTCGACCACCTTGGCAAAGGGAAGAAAATGGATATAGTAGAGCAGTTATGGATCAGGATGGACATGCTGGAGGATAAGAATATTAATATTAGGGGGGAAGGTGGCGTGCTCACGCATGTTCCGTCCTCTGCAGTATCTGCCCTGGCCCGTGTAGGCTCCCAGTCTCGCCGGAGATGTCGGCTCAATAGAGACCAACTCTAGGTCAGTTCCTCTCCATCTCCTAGTTATTTTGTTATTTATTGCTTTTGATTTTTATTTATTTGTAATGTTTTAGTCATAAGTGTTGCATTGCGTTTTATATCCTTTTTTTGTTTGTTTTTTAAATGTTTTTAATATTCGACTACCTTTGTTGACATTTACATTTATTTATTCATATATATTACATGTTTTTGAAAGTATAATGTTGTGTCACAGAGCACTGATGATGGGACGGTTCGCCCCGAAAGTACTTTGCCTTTAATAAAGAAGTATATTAAGAGTGGAGGTGTTTGACCTTTTTGATCCTTCCGTTGATTAAAGATACAGAATAAATGTATAGAACAATATTTATAGTAAATTTAATTTGCAATAAGATTGGTTCTATACAATTTTTTGATCCGACGTATGATAACGGAGATATTTCGAATTTTCGAAAATCCCCCCTCTAAACCCCCCCCCTCCCACTTGTCCGATTTCAGCCATTAACGAACTCGATCTTCCTTTTTACATAAAACGATTAAATTCCGAGTTTGGTAACGATCAAACAAAAATTATGACCGCTAGAGCGTTAACAGACATATATATATAATTTTGAACGGACCTCATTTTCGTCATCTCCTGGGTAGGATCGATGGACATTTGAAGAAATGAACTCGCGTGATGAGTACGACCTCATTAGCTGATTTCCCTCAAGGGAAATCTGCTAAAACGCGAGGAACTTTGTTAATAAGTGCACCACATGACACATCGATGTAAATAGGGTCCCCTTCCCGATAAACAGGATCAGAAAATAATTGATAGATATTTTTCATTATTAAAAAATAGTTTTAAACCACTTTTTTGTATATGTACCCTCTCCTAAAAGCCCACCCACGAAAATAATAGTAAATCGAATTTTCGTTGTGCGTTTTCTTCATCAGGCGTTGTTCAGACAAGATAAAAATCTCGAGTGAAGACATTATTCTAAGATTCATCTTCGGAGTTTAAAATACATCCGTATTTTAATTGACTGCACCTTTACAACGAGAAGGAGTATTATCACATTAATGAGTCGAAACTGGGCTAGACGAATTAAGTGCTCTGGGATAATTTAATAAAATTTAGAATGTTTGGAAAGTAAACCACTCTGCCCACAACTCATTGGAATTGGCAGATCTTAGGGAAAGGTGAGGTGAACACGTCGCTGACCGAAAAGTTTATTTCCTTCTACCTTTAGGTACTCTTATAAATTTGCATATAGTCAGTTCTTGATCAATACTGTACACAGGTTACAAGCAGGGTGTTAGTTTATATTATTTACGTTTACTTCATTTTTATTTTTAGCAGATTTCCCTTAAGGGAAATCAGCTATTGAGGTCGTACTCATGACGCGAGTTTTGAAACATTTCCTCAAATGTCCATCGATCCTACCCAGGAGATGACGAAAATGAGGTCCGTTCAAAATTATATATATATTTGTCTGTTAACGCTCTAGCGGTCGCAATTTTTGTTTGATCGTTACCAAACTCGGAATTTAATCGTTTTATATAAAAAGGAAGATCAAGTTCGTTAATGGTTGAAATCGGACCAGTGGGAGGGGGGGTTTAGAAGAGGGGATTTTTTGAAAATTCAAAATATCTCCGTTATTATGCGTCGGATCGAGAAATTGTATAGAATAAATATTATTGCAAATTACATTTACTATAAATATTGTTATATACATTTACTCCCTATCTTGAATATTAACCGAGGTATTTGCATTTTTATGAAATTTGGGCCGATAACGGATTTTTGAATTTCCCGTGAAAAGCTAGTTCCGCCCTTTGCCGTAACCGTTTGGCTCTGCTATGGAGATTTCTCTATTGTATAACTTCACGTGGGAAATCTGCTTAGTTTACGCAGCCCCTGCGTGACGGACTTTTTTTATAATGTAAACTTATTGTGTTCGAACATACTTTTTTAGCAGAAAATTCGAAATATCTCCGTTACCATACGTCAGATCACAAACGTGTATAGAACTAATCTTATTATAAATTAAATTTACTACAAATATTGTTCTATACATTTATTCTCTATCTTGAATATTAACCGAGATATTGGCATTTTTATTAAATTTGGGCCGATAACGTACGACGGAGTTTCCCGCCAAAAGCTAGTTCAGCCCTTTGCCGTACCTCGTATGGAGATTTCTCTATTGTATAACTCTTTTGGGAAATCTGCTTAGTTTTCGCAGCCCCTGCGTGACGGACTTTTATATAATAATATTTATACATATTAAAATGTAAATAAAATTATAAAGTTAAACTTGTTAAATAAAACAAAAAACATTAAATAGTAAAATTAAATAACCAAATAAAAGTTACATAATATTAATTTTATATTATCTTTTCCTTTCTCAGCTTAAGGATATCGTAGGCTATTTCTTTTAATAAATTGATGAGTTTTGAAAATAAAATATGGGGACTGATAGGCTATCCGGGAATATGAATCTCTAACTGTCTTCGTGTGTTTTGAGTCAGTCTACATTCATAAATCAGGTGGGTGAATGTTTGTTAAGTGTAACTGTCGCATTTACAAGTATTTGAGCCAGTAAGTTTGAATCTGTATAAGTAAGATTTTGTATTTCCGTGTCCAATTAGTATTTGTCAGATAAAATATGTGTTGGGATAGTGGGATATTGGTTTTTAAAATTGGTATATATAATTTCAGATGTAATCCTTTATCTGTTTAATTCCATCTCTGTTGCCACAAATTCATACTTTTTTCTCTCAGTAAAGATTTTAACAAGGTATTTATAAGAAGGTGTACCCCTGAGCTTTAACGAAAATCTGTGGGCTATTCACTATCGAAAAACAGGTCTACATAGAGGAAAACACTTGAACGGCTACTGATTACTGCCTGTTTTATCCATTATTAACGGGTCAAAATAGAAATAGATTCCTATGGAAATGGGACTAAGCTATGCACAAAATGATCCGGTCATTTTCATCAGATGTGTTGCTGAAAGTATGCAATCATACAAATATTCATTTGCTATACCCATTCAGTAACGTGGCAGTTAATCGAATTAATGTCAAGAATAGCTGTTAATAATTGAAATGAAAATGATTTTCTGTCTGTCTCTCTCTTTTTTTTAACCCTGCTTTACCCTAAGGCTGCCCTTTATATAAGCGGTTCTTTCTAATTTCGTTCTTTCAATTCAATGAAATTTGGAGTGATGAGCAAATATTTAAAATCAGAAAAAGTCTTAGGGCGCCCGCAATTGGAATGCCACTGCCTCTACACAGCGGGATTACAATAAAATCTTAAACTATACTTAAATTTTTACTTACATTAAATTGCTCTACTTTATATAATTTTAATTTACATTTATATTAGCTTTTACCTATTGTTTTTTTTTTATTTTAAACACGTCAGCCGCATATGACGTCAGACGCAATGCGCAGAAAATGTCTTCTGTTTCCACTAGTTTGTTTAAGATAGTGGGAGACCATTCAACCAAATAATATTCTCCTGCTAATTTTCTTCTCTTGTTATAATAGAGATAACAATGAAATAGGATATGCTCGACATTTTCCTCTTCACAGCATTCGTAATTTGGATCTACTCTTCTCTTGATCCTACTGAGGTATTTATTCAGATCGCCGTGTCCTGAAAGAAGCTGAGTTGACCAAAAGTCTAATTTGAATCAGCTTGCGTTGAGTCGTATTTCCACTTTTGGAAAGAAAGCATAGCCTTGTCCGATCGATCCAATCTTCGTTGCCACTCTTTGATTGCAGCATTTCGCCTTCGGTCATTCAATCCCTTATCGATGTTTGCAGCTGTAAATACTCTGCTACCGACTTTAGCAAGTAAGCCCATTTTTATATTAAAGCTTGCAATATTTAATTCTAATTCTAAATCTATTGGAAATACACCTCCAATGACTTGAAGGTCTTGGAGGTGTATTATTATTGGCTTATTACAGGAAGAGCATCAATATAGGATAAAGTTGTGACATCTTCTGCTTCTAATTTTACTAGGAATGTGTTGACGACCACGTTCCAAAGCATTGGTCACAGGACTGAGCCTTGAGGGCATTCTCGTTTGGCCCGTTTTGTATTCCATTGGTTTTAAATAGTCACAAATAATAAATCCTTTTCGAGAGGTAGTTCAGTAATAATTTATAAATATTTTTGAGACAGTTTATATTCTTTAGCTCTTGAAGAATTGATGCCCACAATAAACTATCAAAAGCTGGTACTACATCGAAAAATACGCAAAACACATGTTTCTGAGTAGAGCAACAGGCGTTGTGCATAACAAGAATAGCGTCAGTCGAAGATCTATATCTAGTCGTTCCAAATTGATGGGGGACTGAGCTTCTTTCACTAATGGTTGCAGTGACTTGTATATCAGACGTTCTAGAATTATTGCAAGAATTGGAAGAAGACCAATTGGCTTGTAAGAACTGGCAGAAATATCATTGTTTCCTGGTTTTAAGACTGCTAGTATTTCATCTGTTTTTCATGCATTGGGTAATACGTCTTCTAGAGATCTATTATACAACTCACGCAGAGTACTCAAAAGTGTACATTTACATTTTTTGATAACGGCGCCTTCAATTCTATCCTTGGACCTGGTGCTTATGAAGGTTTGGCCGTATCTATTTCCATTTCTATGTCCAGAATATCCTACGCCTCTATATCACTAGTATTTGGTTAGTTTTTTTTTCACTGCCAAATAAGAGAGTTTGGGCTTCTCTATCTTTAGAAGGGTCATTATGAGGAAATCAATAATTAAGAATTTCCTGAACAGGCTCGGCTGCATTTCTAGTATAGCCAGCATCGGAGTGCTAAACTTTACTAAGACAATTTTTTGACATGACATCTCGGTATGGGTTTCCCCAGGTGTTTGTTTTGCATTGTTCCTCAATAAATATTTCCCTTGATTCCTTTTTTGCTTTATTTATTTCATTTTTGAAGTTTCAGAGAGCCTCATAATAGGATTTCTTATAAGTTTCTCATATTTCAGGATTTTGCTCTTTTTGAAACTTCCTTCTGATACAGAAAGTTGCTTTCGGCATGCATAGTAGATATCAGATGTCAACTCTGTAACAGCTTCCTCGAGTTGAAGTTCCTCGTGAATTCCGACATGCCATTATTCTCAAGATTTCTCATTTGTCGGTATAGAAATGTTTATGAAGAATTATTTGTAAGGTTAATGTTCTGTGATCACTAGATGTCCATTCAATGCTTCTACAATTTTCTATTTGGGATTTGATGGACAATGTAGATAGAGTTAGATCTATGTGAGATTCTCCTGTCCTTGAAGTGAAGATGCCGGATCATTCAGCACATGCAGTCCACTTCTGTTAATAAAATCTTCGACAACTCGCCTGTCTTATCAGTTATTTTTTATCTCCATAGGATGAAGTGGGCGTTGAAATTCCCACCGATTAGGACACTACCTTTTAAGGAAGACAAAGCTCGGCTCTATTGCAGCGAGTATTAACTCGGTTGAGAGGGAGAATTTTGAGTAGGCTCCTATTATATTAAAATGTATATCATTGGTTTGTATATTAGCAACTGAGATGTAACGGGTTGATAACTCTTGCCTAAATGTAATAATAATAATCTTTGGACTCTTATTCGTCATACCAGTCCTTTGTATAAGCCTGTTTAAAGTATTTTTGTGAGCAGGCCAATCTTTGGCTGTTGCAGGATGTTTCACATCCTCTGTCTTGTTAGCCCTTGTGCAATTTATGCAAACTTCGTGTCCTTTGGCACAAAATGAGCAGTAACTGGTTTTAGCTGAGAAGTTTTTAGCATGCCCGAATCCTTGACATGTGTTGCACCTTGTAATATGCACCCAGTCTCTCACTTTCATTGCATCCGAATCCAAGAAAACGAAGCCTTTTTTTTTTTGAGTTCGTTACGAACTTGTGGTGAAACTTTTAAATGTTTAATTTTAAAAGCAATAAAAATATTCATTCATTAGAGGCTAGCTGTCTTTGATTTACGCATATGTACGTATTTACATGCCAAAATTAGTGAACATATATTCAATGACGGTCGAAAATTCAGTCGAAATCTGAGAACTAATCTCTCAATCATTTTCTAGATTAATGGCAAGGATAAAAATTCAGCTTGTGACTACTTTTTAACTATTTCATTAATCCATTGATTTATTATACCCAGATTCTGGCAGAAATCTACCAAATTTACAAATTAAGCATTTTGGTAAATCAAGTACAATAGTTTTACCCGAGTTACTAATATTCAGTTTCCCTGATTACGTAAAAGAAACATAATAATTAAAGAAGTGGTGAAATAGATTTGTTTTGTTGCCAAAATAGAGTGATATAGTAACTATGTTTATCTTGATGTTATGCTACAGTGGGTATTTGTGTTGGACAGATCAAACCGATTTCCGTGTCTTGTTACAATAACAAGTCACCCGAAACGAATGTTTTCTCTGTTAACACTTGGAACCCATTAATGTGTCTTCCCTGATATGTAAAATTAATCTTGCCGAATGTTTATTCACAACAGTGGACTACTCTACTTTTGGTCCCATGTTGTGAGCTTCCCCTAACCAAACAACCCAAAATAGAATTACATAGGGCCACAAGAATGACAGAACGGAGCACAATCGAAGATAAATATAGAGGTATTGTGGGCCAAATAATGGGACTACAATGGTGTGTAATGTAGGTAGAATCGATTCCACCAAAGAGGTGCTTACAAAGAGGTAGGCCGTTTGAGAGGTTGGCAATGTATTCAGCGATAAGGAAAGTGGACATGAGTGCGGGCTTTATTTGGAATAAGATCAACATCCGCTCTTTTCCAAACGGTTTCCCTATCTTCAACACACACCCTCATAAATTAAAGGGACAGCCTTAATCAGAATAGACCAAATGCAAACCAAAAATGAATAAAACTATATATACATTAATAATAATAATTATAACAAAGTTTGAGAGCTTAAAACTTCAGTGGTTATGCATAATTAGTTTAGTTTTATATTAATCATAGTCAAACATTATTAGTGAAGAGTGGGCTGTAAGTCAATCCAAAAAATTTACTTCTTAGTCAGTCCTTAAACCTTCGTCTTCTTAATAATAGATAACACAAACAAAATAACAGAACAGTTACATTAAAACTATAATAGTATTATATCAATTTTGTCCAAATTAATTGTTACGATAACTTAGCAATAATTAATTAATTAAACAAAAAATTTCAGAGTATTCTTACATGGTTGTTACTCGTTTGTAACATACTTAACTTTCGTCTAAAGGATAACTAAATGGACTCTTTATAGCAAAAACACTTCAACAAAATTTTGTCACGAAACGGTACTTTAAAGAGAGCATATTTCCCACGAGACGGTATATGCTACGCTAATGATCTCACCTTACCATCTATTCTCTATTTTTCTCCTAATAAAAACACTATATAAACTGGATTCAAAATAGCTGCTGGTTACTCAAAGTGAATATCACATGAATAGGAGAGGGGTTTTCTATTATTTAATACTACAAATATAAATGTAACGGTTAATGTTTCCTGTTATAATACAAGAAAAAATGCATTAAACAACACATTGGAAATTAAATTTGAATAAGATTGGTTATATACAATGGCCAGGAAAATGTAAAATTCAGATACTGGAGTATGTAAAATCTTGTCACAGAACATATTTGAGTATATGTCACGTATTAAAAGTAGAATGAGAAAATACTTTATATTTATGTTTAGAAAATAACGCTCGATAATCTATCTGCTTTCGTTAATAAGAGACGAGTAGAAGTGGGGGATTACTAAAGACTGAGTACTAAAAAAAATGAAAATAACATTTTTGCATTAAAAATGCAGAACAAATCTATGAAGTAATATACATAGGATTTTAACTTGCAAACAGATTGATTATATTTAATTTTCGACCCGTCTCTTAATAACGAATATATTTCAAAATCTCCCTCCCCCTCGGAACCTGGTTCGATTTCAGTCATTAACATACTTGATTTTTAATTTCGTGTAAAAAGTTTAAATATCATTGAGAGCTTGTATATGAGGAAGTTACAATCAGCTTACCATTCATTACTTTCAACTATTGGAATTTTAAACATACTTGATAAATCCCCTTAAGAATAAAGATAACTTCAATAAAATAAAGTTCAAAATAATCTTCTTCATTAAATAATATTATAATCCCAATTAGCCTTAGTTGCAAAAAGTGGACGTTAATAAATAATAATAATAATAATAAATAATATTGTTCCTATAAGAATTATGCCATTGTAATCAAAGTTAATTTAATAATATTATTTATCGATAATTTTGGGGCCCTGATTCTCTGAAAGTTCTCCCTAAGATGATCCAGCTACCTTGTATTTTCTTCCTCTTGTGTGTGTGTATATATATTCTTGTTAACGCTCTAGCGGTCGCAATTTTTTTTTATCGTTACCAAACTTGATATTTAATCGTTTTATGTAAAAATAAAGATCATGTTCGTTAATGGCTGAAATCGGGCCAGTGGGAGGGGTTTAGAGGGGAGGATTTTCGAAAATTCGAGACAAGTGTAGAACAAAAGTGACCAATGTAATTTAGCCTCTTCACATATAGGGGACCTCCACAGCCTAGCCACTCCGGTAGCCTCCGGTTATAGAACTTAATTCAAAAATATAGTGTTTTATTTGGTTTTATTCCCACTACATTTTGTTTGCTTTTTAATTAAATATTCTAGTTCTCTTTAATATGTTCCAATGCTTATAGATGGATTTGTTGAACAACATTAATCAGTATTGTCAAAGTATTTAAATTATTGAATTTCCCTTTTAATCAAATTTATTACTTATTTTTTTTAAATATTTGCAGTTTATCAACTATTTATAAATTTCATGTCTTATTTATTTAATTATTATTTTCTATTTGCCTAGTCAATTACACATTAAAAAATTATAGTTCTCAGTTCTACTTTTTCCACCTAAAGTAATAGTTCAATTTGTTTTTCTGTATACTTTTCGTTATGGCTGTTTAATTTTTTTGTTATTTTTGTTGAGGTTTGTTATTGTTGTACATATAGTTTGTATTTATTATAGCTTGTTTTTTTTCCATTGTAGTTGATGGATTTTGGTTTTTTTTTTTTTTTAGCAGATTTCCCTTAAGGGATTCTGCGACAGTTATTGAGGTCGTACTCATGACGTGATTTTCGAAAAATTTCTTCAAATGCCCATTGATCCTACCCAGGAGATGACGAAAATGAGGTCCATTCAAAATTATATATATATATTTATACATATGTCTGTTAATGCTCTAGCGGCCGTTTTTTTTATCGTTACCAAACTTGATACTTAATCGTTTTATGTAAAAAGAAAGATCAAGTTCGTTAATGGCTGAAATCGGACCAGTAGGAGGGGGGGGGGTAGAGGGGAGGATTTCAAAAATTCGAAATATCTCCGTTACTACACTTCAGATCGAAAACTTGTATATAAACAATCTTATTGCAAATTAAATTTACTATAAAGATTTTATAAACATTTATTCTCTATCTTGAATATTAACCAAGATATTTGCATTTTTATTAAGTATGTGGGGATAACAGACGAGATGAGATGGGCTAGTGTCGGTATTGTTCGACGGAAACAGCCGAAAACTAGTTCCGTAACTGTTCGGCTATAGTGAAATTGGTTTAGATTCGTGTAAGCTTTTACTTTGTGAGATATATGTAAATCTAAGTCCATGTTAGTGCTCCCGGTCCTCCTTGAACATGCTGCAACAGGGCCATCAGCCTCCCACACTCTTATGAAAGTAAGGCCTTTCCAGATTTATTTTAAGCTACTAGCCTCGTAAATAGCGCAATTCTGAGACTAGTGATGAAAACACCATCAGGGGAGGACTTTTCCTCAAATGCAGAGCGGGGTGAGTCATTATAAATGATTACAAGTTGACCCCGTCTATGTTAGTCGAAATCTCAAATCTACCAAATGCTAAGTGTACATTCACTCAAAATCCTGTACCCTGCGTTGGTATAGAATTTTAGATTCTTCAGTAGCCAAGTAAGTCCTTCACCAGATCCTTGTTTGTTCCAGAGATTACAAAAAGTCCGTCAAGCAGGGGCTGCGTAAACTAAGAAGATTTCCCAAGTAAAGTTGTACAATAGAGAAATCTCCATACGATTGCCTAAAAGTTACGGAAACGGCCGAACTAGCTTTTGGCGGGAAACTCACTTCGTCCGTTATGCACCCACATTTAATAAAAATGCAAATATCTCGGTTAATCTTCAAGATAGAGAATAAATGTATATAACAATATTTATAGCAAATTTAATTTGCAATAAGATTGATTCTATATAATTTTTCGATCGGACGTATAGTAACGGAGATATTTCTAATTTTCGAAAATCCCTCCTCCTACTTGTCCGATTTCAGCCATTAACGAACTTGATCTGTCTTTTTACATAAAACGTTTAAATATCGAGATTGGTTACGATCAAACAAAAATTGCGATTTGGACATTTGAAGAAAATTTTCGAGAATCGCGTCATGAGTACGACCTCAATAGCTGATTTCCCTCAAGGGAAATCTGCTAAAATGTCCTGCATGGGGGTGATGACCCTGTAGTAAATGGTCTTGCTAGGATTCACCTTTTTTTTACAGCCCTCCTGAGTTATTACTGAAGGCTAATTGAGATATAAAATCTTTTTCTCTGCCAAGATGTTAATAGAATGTCAGCAGCCACGTGTCATTTGTTCTTTCATATCTCAAATAATTATTACGTATCTCCGAGAACTACAAGTCTCCAATCAATTTAACTCTGTTGATGCAGCCAACCAGGATTCATAAAACTACAGTATTACAGTTAACCTGAACTTAAATCATTAGAAAAGTTGCTTCAATTATATATTTAGAAAAACAGCATCCTATTGACCAAATATTCTTATTAATAAATATTATTTGACAAATTGACGAATTATCTTTATTAAGCTTTAACCCTTGTATCTCTTGATTGTAAAAAAGAAATTAGGAAGGGAATCGTCTGAAATAAAAAAGAACAAAAGCTGTAAATAGGCGGAAAAGTAAAGCAGAAGCGCCTAGCCTAGGAGTAGTTACGTCACATGGAGAGAGAGACATGGGGTTGATGAGTGCTAGCCCAATTAGTGAACACTTCATCTCCCAGGGGGCGCTCTATTTCCAGCACCTTCCTCACCGACAATAATACCCTCACTCTTCATTCGGCTACAGGCACGGCCCAGAAAATCAACAACAGCTTTAACAAGTCGTTGCTCCACGTCAAAATGAATGGTTCATGGTAGAGACCAGCCAAACGTTTAAATGTATCTATGCATTTCTTTTAATGGAGATCTAAATCTTTTATATAAAGAAAGATTCAAATATTTTCAATTTATATGGAAGGTCATCAGGTCATTCTGTAATTATTGTTGTCGATCTTTATTATTGTGATCGAATTTATTATCTGTTTATTCAACACCGAAATCAGTTATGGTTCACCTATTAGTGTCTCATTTTTAAAATTCATTAGAGGCTGAATGAATGGCATTTATTTTTTTGGCAACGCTTCAATGTGTACAACTACACTTCCCGTCTGGGCGTATTGTTTTCCCTTAAGGGTCTTGTAGGAGACTTATAGAATACAAATTCTAGCTTCGAAGAATAAATGAAAATAAGTCCCTAGTCAATCAGCTTTACTGACTTGCACCACGGCTCCAGTGTGCAATTATTAATAATTCGCGAATTTTGTTTAGTCCGGTTCAGTCTTTGTGACCATTAAAATTGTTGTCTCCCTATAGTTTTTAGAGTGTATCTCATTTATACTTCGGTATACGACAAAAGTTTATATATCAAAAGTTACTTTAAATAACTGACTGGGGGAGTGCAGGGCCTTCCCCCAACCTATTTGAACGAATATTTTTCAGTGTTTAGTGCCTAATAAAAAACCAATTCTGTTAAAGCGAGAGAACGCACTTCTCAATAGTTCGCCTAAAAATATTATTAAAGTTTGCCTGAACGTCTTGAGTTGTTCCCAAAATATCTATTTCAAGTAGTCCCCCATGGCTCAGGGGATAGCGCTTTCCTTTTGTAACCGGAAATCTCGAGATGAACTCTCTGGGAGCGACTATTTTTTTTTTCATTTTTGACTTCTAGGGCGTTTATTTAATATTAATAAGTAAATAAAACGTTTTTTTTTTTAATTTTTAGCGTACTCCATATATTTAAAGAAAATTTGAATGCTTTCTTTAAAAAATGTAATTGGTATAAGGAAATATTTAATATTATACTAGAAATATATTATTAATTGAAAACGTAAGTATATAACAATTATCAACAATAATGCAGATATTTTAATAATATTTTTAAACGGGTCAATTTATGTATACCAATTTATTTGATATTATAAAGATATTTAAATTTTGTAGCTCTAGACATAAAAATACTCTTTAACAGTTTCATATGTTAGAGCTATATTTTCATTATGCTTGGCCTTGGATCACTGACGTTTATTTCTATCATCAAATTAAAAATTAATCAAGTGTCTCTAAAAGTTCGTATTTGATCGAATAGTATCGCAAATATCATAGTTAAAAGAATATTTTTATGTATAGACCTAGGGAATTTTAAATACCTTTATTAATAAAATAATTTGTCAGTTCACATTCCTGTTGTAACTTTCATTTGGATAGAACCACACTTCTAAATAACTTGATTGTCAAAATATATATTACGAAATAGCTTATTCCTGGAAAATACAATTACCGTTTGCATCGCATCTTTAATAGTAGACAAAAACGAAATAAATTGAAAGTGATGTAGAAACACCTAACGAGGAAAATTAAACTTCAACCAATATATGTGCTTGGTCTCTGTAAGTGAGCTAATAATGTCTGGTTTTGACATTCGGCCAATATCATTGATTTCCGCATTATTTAAATTAAAAGATTATTATTACATATTGATTACTTCTTATTCGTAAGACTTTTGAGTTAGAAGTATTTAATTTTACAACTATCAGTAATTCAATTTAGTGAACTGCTGTCAAGAATCAAATAATGTAAATTTTATTCAACATAAATATTTCTAATAATGCAAAGTATTTAAATTACCAATGAATAGTATTAAATGAGATCATTCCGGTACAAGTTTCAAAAATATTTCAGACGAAATGTAAACATTTAAGTATTTTTTACAAAGGAATGAGGCACGAGGCAGTACCATTTGTCGTTTATATATCCCGGGCAAAGTTGGTGGCAGTAAATCAGGGCTTTAGGTATACTCCAACTTGAAGTTGGAGAGGTAATACTGCTTCCAAACTTGTGCACACATTTCCCTAAACACACTACGCAACTTTCCAACACCCGCCAAGTCAATGAACAGCCGCCATTATCCTCTAACATCCCAAGCTCATCATACATGCAAAACATTTTAAGAGTTCTACATCAAAAAAACTTCTTGATCCTGAATTATTTTATGCGAAGGGAGCGCCGAGAGGATGTCAGAAAGAAATTTCAGATTGGCCGCTACTTCAGAAGCCACCTGGTCATTGATTTCTGGGGTTGGATAAAAAGTTAACCCACCTTTCCTGAGTTTGTCCAATGGAACAACATTCTTTCGTCCTAAACCAGAAATCCTAATTTTATAGTATAATGATTTTACTTTACTAATACGCAGAAACTCAGAATTTCAGAGTGACTGCTACCTCAAAATTCACTTGATATTGATTTCAGAGATACGGAAAAAAATTATGCCACCTTTTCTTGATCTTAATGGAACATCATTCTTTGTATCCTAAACCAGAACTTATATTTCTCAAGATAAGGAAGTTAGTAGTTAATTCTCAAATACGAGAAACTTAACAATAAAAGCTTTCAGAACTGATTTATAATATCTCATTAAAGCAGATTCCCCTTAAGGTTGTACTAATAATATGAATTTTGAAAAATGTCCTAAAAATACTAGAGATGACGAAAATGAAGTCCATTCAAACAATAATATGTCTGTTACCTGTTATTTTGTCTTATTGTTACCAAACTCGATATATAAGTGTTTCATGTGAAACTAAAGATGAAGTTCGTCAACAGCTTAAATTGAACGATAGAGAAGGGTTAAGAAAATTCGAAATATCTCCGTTGTTATAATATCACCGTCGGAACGAAAGACAGTATATGGATCAATCAATCCCTTTCAAGTCATCCAGCTGCGGTTACTTCACTATTTTTATAAAATCTGTTTTTCTTTTTATACAATACACTTACATACTGGAAGTTAAAAATCATCATTTTAAAAATTTTACTGCCAATAGTTTTTAAAAATTCACTTTCTACCTCTTTGCATTTACTATGTGCGCTATATTCTTATTGTTTTTAATTGCCTTCTTAAAGTTATCTTATTCCATTTTATTTGAACGAGTCTATATAAATAATCTCTATTATTTCATTACATCGCTACTTATTTCCGATTTACAAAGAGATATTAAGAGTGTGTGACTGAATAAAATTATAAATGATATTTGTACAAAAAAAAAAAAAAGTTCCATAGGAAGCATGCGAGAAATTTTATTTTTTAGGTGTAGAAATTCACCGAACCAAACATGGCCACCATTTAAAAACTATTGGCAGTAAAATTTTTAAAATGATGAAAATTTATTTCATTACATATCTACCTATTTCCAATTTATAAGGAGGTATTAAGAGGTTGTGACTGAATAAAAATAAAAATCATTATTTTAAAAATTCTACGGCCAATAGTTTTTAAATGGCGGCGATATTTGTTCGATGAATTGCTACACCCATGCGTTTACGCCAACGCCTGTAGCAAAATTATTGAGAAAATAAAGAACTATATTTTATGTTTCATACATTTTTACCAAAATTTAGGTTTTAGGGGTGACATTATAGGCCATGCTTTCATATTTCAAATCCTTTTTACAGTTTTTAAGGATGATGTTTCCTGAGAAGGATACGAATACATATATAAGACTGTTGATACTGTGCAAATTGTTGCCTATATATTTTTTCATAGCTCAAATATTAAGTGAGTTATTCGTGCTTCATTATTTTCTGCCTTCAGTAAAATTTCACTTCTACTCATCGAATTTTTACTTATAAATAGATATACAGGGTCATTCAAAAAGACGATGAAATAAGATATAGTGAGTGTGTCATACCCGATGGTCGGAAATCTGTTTTGTTTATCTGCCCTTTTTTTCGAAATGACTCGTAGGATAAAGTGTGAAGCTGGATTGCCCAGAATGTCCTATGTTATTTATGTTCCACGTGTTCAAGGAAGGTGTAGAATAAGGAACAACACGTGCGTCTCAACGAGCAACATTTATTAACTGACTCTAAAAGATAAGCGAACATCGGTTTACATAACCATAACAAACAAACATATGTTTACCACCACAGAAGGACATACATTTAATACGAGTTTTGTGCTAACTAGAGAGATATTAATGTTGATGACGTAGGGACGTAAGTTGATGACGTACATGTTTTGAGACTCAAGGATTGATGACGTTTGTATTATTTTATTCCCGCCGACAGCTGTGTGGCAGCCATGTTGTTTCACATTGATGAATTTTCAAATATCAGAGTATTTTGAATAATCTGTTTAATAAGTAAGCTAACTTCTATTATGTGTCATTGTTATGTAACTTTATGTATGTTTTATGCTAATTATACGTTTTTATTAAGTCCAAATTTCTCCAGGAGCGAGGAGTTGTTTTTTTTTTCTAATGTATCCTTAAGCTGTCTTTCATTTAATGATTGCCATTAGATGAATATTACCATTCTGGTTAGTCTTATCTATTCCTAAAAAGGAAAACACTGAATTATTTTACTATTAGTGGTATATATTTATAATTGAGGGCTTATGTTAGGTATAAGCCTTTTCAATATATTAAATAAGTTTAATAATTTGTCATCCTTGTAATCTATATAAATAGACATTTGTCATTACTACCAGACTTTTATGAATGTACACATACTTATTGTCTATATATTGACTAAGAAGAAATATATTTCATAGAATTAAATCAACACTTGGTGAAAATGATCTATGTATGTAAATCCTAACAAAATACATCTATTATTTGAAATATTAATGTCTTGTTCCCTGATTAAGCTTGAATGATAAGAAAGGTGCAATTTTGTAATAATATTCTCTATGTTTTTTCCTATGATTCTTAAGAATAATTCTTTATGAAATCACAAAACAATATTTAATTTTTGAAAAAAATATAATCTCTTATTCTCTTTTATGAACATATAGTGATTGGATTTCTTGTGAGGTAACTTTACATTCATTATATATTAAGTATATTTAGTTTTTAAAACTTCTGACATTTATTTCAGAGCCTATTTGACAGTAATTTTGTTGCTTGTCCTTTTAATAAATTTATTCCAAGTTGAATTTGAAAAATCTGTATTTATTTCTGTAATATAATAATGTTTTAACTGAATTATTTAGCTTTGTACAGTATATCACATAATATGTATTATATTAGTCTGATAATAAATTCATATTTTCTTTTTTAATTTGGAGAGAAATAACATCATGTATTTACAAAATGTTTACAATAGGTCATGTTTTGTAATGTATAAACTTAACTAATTAATATGAATGGAAATATCAAATAGAAATACTGAGGTTGAATGGGTGTGTTGATTTGACATGGAATGAGCCCAACAGTACAATTTGTCGCCTCAACATCTTTTTCTAAGCGAACTACCCTATATTGCTAATACTTACTCATTAATAGGTGTATTTAATTTGAAACACTGTTTTCCTTTCCCTTCCTCGATGTTTTCACATATGTAATCTCAAATTTCTAATTCAAAGTTGTATTAGTTAAGAGTTGCTATTTTAGGAGACATACAAAGTGGAATAATATCCGAGTCATTGCAACAGGTGGAAATCAGCTTAGTTTATGCAGCTCTTCTGGGATAGTCCTTTTTTAGACCCATTTCCATAAGCCAAGATACATGTATATTTTTACTACCTTTTTTAAAAATCTTTATTTTGAGGGTCTTCAGCTTCTTTGCAGTCGAAACAGTCTCATGCAAGAAGGAAATAATCATTTGCTCTGATTACAATTTTCCAATGCTTTTTAACATTTCATATAAATTGTCATTTCTTCTTACTAATGAATGAACGTTAATATGAGGTTAACTATAGTTCATATCCCAGAGGCATCCAGAGTAATGCATAGTTTCTGGATTACTTGGGACAGAGTAATGCATAGTTTCTGGCTTTTAAAGAATCACAATAATTAATATTAATATTCGCACTGCAGCAGTGTCATATATTGGCCTTGCCTTGAGTCCAAATGCTCTTGAGACGGAGGCTTTGCTGTACTTTTTTTTCTAATGTTGATGTATTGACTAAATCAAAAGGTTGAAAAACAAGTGTCATTTGATGTTATGAAATTTGCAATATACCAATTACAAATGTTACATAAATCCATTAGATTACTGTTTGGTTAGCTGAATGTATTTGAGAAAGGTGATGCACTAAGATCATTCAGCTTGGACTGTCAAACCAACACAGCCTAGCATCTTCTTTTTAATTGAGTTAAAAATACTTTCAAGAATCATGCAATAAATACCTTTAGCATCTTACTTGATATTGAATTAGTTAATATGAATTAAATGTAAAAATTTAATATTTTGAGTACAATGTAATTAGTTATATTCTCTTAGATTTGAAATTTTCAGAGAAAAATTCTTACAAGCATGAAAGTAGGAGGTAGACAAGAAAGGTTGTCTCTTCAATAATCCATTTTACAGGTTAAAAAATTCAGAATAAATATTTAAAAAAAAATGGTAGAGCCATCAACCCCCCCCCTCTTATTAGTAATAAGACATTTACTTACTACCACTTACTTTTGTAAAATAGTCGTATCACTCTCATGAATGATCTTATAATTGTTATATTTAATATAACTTAGAAGTCTCAGTATTTCTCATTATAATATTTAACATAAACAAACCAAAGAAAGTTACTTCAACTGGACTAATATTGTTCCAAGTATGTCATATTACTGGAACATTTATTTAAAATAAAGTTAAGTTACTTGCCAAGTACCTAAACAAGAAATATTTAAGGCTTAAAGGAAGGTTTCTTGAATTAGGAACTCTATAGAAATTCTGGTCTCTCAGTTCTCTTTCTGCTCCCTCAGCATTTTATTTTAGATCATCTCTCAATCACATTAACAAAAATATTTAACTTTATTCATTTAAACTCTCAGGCAAAATTAATTATTTGTCTTGTAATAATTCTGAATTTAAATAATTCAAATGCATTCTGAGGGCATTTCATACTTACACCCTCAACACTTCCGGAGTGAGTTTTGTGTAACTAGAGAGATACTAGCGTTGATGACGTAAGCGTAAGTTGATGACGTCCGAGTTTTGTTAGGAATTGCTCGCCTGACGTCATCAAATAGGTATAGAACAGGATTCCTCGTCGGTGATTGGCTGTTTACATGACGTCATCAACATTAATATCTCTCTAGTTAGCATGGGATTCATTTAATACATTACTTTTCTCTCTATATACTAATAGATCATTGAACACAATCAGTTTCAATACAGTTGGGTCAACGATAATTCTTTGCTTTTTAATTTATTAAATGTATTTAATACTGGCATTCTGGTTTTAAAAACATTTTCACTATGGTTTTAAAGAATTTTATATTTTTATTTGCAAATAAACACCCTATTACCAGTTATTAAAACAAAAATAAAAAATCACGCATGTGCCTACGGAACATTTTTTTACACAAATACCAGTTATAATTTTATACAGTCATTTCATCTTAATATCTCTTTATAAATCAGAAATAGGTAACATTTTAATGAAATAATAGATATTTATTTATATAGAACCGTTCAAATAAAAGGTAATAACATATCTTTAAGATGGCAATTAAAAAGAATAAGGTTATAACGCACATCGTAAATGCAAAGAGGTAGAAAGTGAAATTGTAGACCAGGATGCATAGTGTCTTCTCTAGGAAGTGGGAACAATGTGACGTCAGAGGAGACAAAAGCCACTAGGAAGAGTACATTCCCCTTTCTTCACGATGTTTGTGAAACCCATCTAGCTAATCTACTTCCATGGATTCATCACTCCACAAACTACTTCACTCAACTTTCCAAACTAATCATCTGCAGACCTTAACAATGCATCAAATGCTCATTTCCTATTAGTGTCAGTTCCTAATATCCCGAAGAATGAATTTTAATAGGCGAAGATAGAAACTTGGCTTAAAAATAGGGAAACTATACCAATAAAAATTATTTCTGTCTCTTCCCGAAAAAATAATTTAGTTTCTTAACTCAAAACTTTATTATCGGTGTGTACATATAAAAGAAGGAATACTTAAATTATATCATAGAAATTGTCTAGAGGAAGGACAAGGCTTGAATTAGCAAAGCTTAAATATTTATAAGGAAAGCATTTTAAGTAAGTCAGATTAAATCTTTACTCGAGCAAGATATAAGGCTTGGCATAAAGAATAGCTTTGTTGACAACTATTTCTTCACTTCAAGCCACACTCACCTATTTACAGGTAACATTTCCAAAGTAAATGAGCTATGTTACTACGTTTTTAGATTGTAACTCGTTATAAGAATAATAGTTGACATCAATATATAGAACTTGTTATAAGTATCGTTTTCTCATAGAACTACTTTGTGTCCCTTGAAATGGAAATGATTATAGAGACAAAAAAATTCATCATGAACTGACTGTTCTTTACAACCTGTTTTCTGGCCTCAAACAGAAGCACACCCCTCCCCCCTGAAAGCCTATCCTCTTCAGAAAAATGAATTTGTAGGGCATACTTTTATTAAACCTAAAGTGTCACTCTGGTTTCCCTTTTATTATTTTTATTTTTAGCCATTAAGGAAATAGATTAAATTCAAGTATTATAAAACATTATATATATATATTTCTTACTTATTTAGTGAGTATCATTCACTTGATGTTTCTCGAAGTGTTTGCTATTAACATATTGTTACGTTTTTATTACCAAAACCAGTAATTAACGTTTTTAATAAGAGTTCTTTTGGATTGCAAAATTAAATACTCGCAAGTTTCACAGTTTTTATCACTGCACAAATTATTTCACAATACACTTGGTAATTATTCTTAATTACTACTTACAGTATACACTGATAGCGCCACTGTTCTTCAATGAGTCACAGTCCAACAATTCACTCACGGTCACTGAAATTCACAGAAAGACGGCACTGCACTGTCCTTGACTTCGCGGCACTTCACTGTCCTTTACTTTGCGGCACTGCACTGTCTTAAACACGGCACTAAACTGTTACTTACAGTCACGGCACAACACTGTTCTTCTTCTAAAATCACTTTACCGCACTGCAGCACTGATGTGACCATCAAGATCGCTGAGCATAAACCTGACTGGCTCGCAGCTGGCCGCTCTTTATATAGGTTGTCGGCATACATCAAAGTGGAATTGTCTGGACCCCTCGACGCTTGGCTGGAAGGTACTAGTAGAGGCTAGAACTTTCTGTCGGCTGCTTTGATCTACGTCACACTTTCCAAATACGCGACTCTCTCTCTCTCTCTCTCTGAAGGATTATTCATCTATTTAATTTACGCAACAATATTAATAGAGCTCTCTTCCATTGACGTCAAAATATTTTCCAATGTAGTTTAATATTTCATTCATAAAACGCTTGTGGTTTTACTATTGAAAATTTTTAAACAACAATTTAAACATCACCCCTGATTTACACTAGTCATTTTCGACAAAATTGTAATGTTGTAATTGAATTTTGTTTTAGTAGATTGGTAAATTTTTGTATTATGGGTCAGAACGTATTTGTTATAATATCCAGCGAATTCGCAAAAAGTTCATCCCCAATGCTGATACAACATTTTCCAGTATGTCTATCTTATTATCCTAAAGCAGGTCATTGGTCGGTGACAAAGATTTTAGCTGGGTAGTGTGGTTGCTCTGATTGAACTCAATGTGTTTTGAGCCCTCTTTGATCTTGCCGCCTGGCCCAGCCGTCTCGTTCAGCCACATGATGCGGCGGTACTCCCAGTCACAGCCATGTGTATCTAACTAAACCTCCAAAACGGTCTCGTTTAGAGAGATAGGAGTCTATGCTCCTGCCGGAGTCTGGGCTTCCTTCTACAATACGGCAGGGAATGCTGGTCTTATGAATTTATACACATACTGTGTGCCAAACCTTGGCCCTTCAAGTTACAAAGTCCGTCACGCAGGGGCTGCGTAAACTAAGCAGATTTCCCACGTGAAGTTTTACAATAGAGAAATTTCACGAGAGCCGAGCAGTCAAGGAAACGGCCTAACTAGCTTTTGGCGGGAAAGTCACTCTCGTCCGTTAGCCGCCCAGATTAAATAAAAATGCAAATCTCTCGGTTAATATTCCAGATAGAGAATAAATGTATATAACAATATTTATAGTAAATTTAATTTGTAATAAGATTGATTCTGTACAATATTTCGATCCGACGTATAGTAATGGAGATATTTCGAATTTTCGAAAATCCTCCCTTCTAAACCCCCCTCCCACTGGTCCGATTTCAGCCTTTAACGAACTTGATCTTTCTTTTTACATAAAACGACTAAATATTGAGTTTGGTAACGATCAAACAAAAAGTGCGACCACTAGAGCGGTAACAGACATATATATATATATATATATATATACAGTTTTGAACGGACCTCATTTTCGTGATCTACCATGTAGGATCGATCGACATTTGAAGAAAAATTTCGAAAATTCCGTCATGAGTACAACCTCAATAGCTGATTTTCCATAAGAGAAATCTGCTAATAGCTTTAGCCACATAAATGATAAATTAAAATCAACCAATACCACACGCAATGTATATAAAATAAACAGTATGGATTGCAGTAAAAGTATATAAAGGAACCATCACAATTACTCTAAAGAAGAATCAGCCAACAAACGTTGATCGTAAGGTCAATAAAACATCCCTAGCCGACCACCCAATTAAATACAGCTATAAATTCGATTTAGAAAATGTAAGCATAATAGAAAAAAATAGAAATTGAATCAAGAGGAGGATAAAAGCGAATATGCACATTATAAAGAATAGCAATCAGAAATAAAACATGTGAATTATATATATTTTAATTTATTAGAAACTTTTAAAATATTAGTTAATGAATTATGAATTTCTCATTTACGATTTAGACCATAACACTGACACTTAGGAATAATCGATACATTTTTATTTCGTGAAGTTTCGATATAAATCAACGCAATGCACTTCACCCGCCATACTTTGTAAGCCATTCTCGGACTGGTACGGCGAGTCGAAGGTCATAGAGAATGATGTAACTGTTAGTTTAGTTTCTTCGTGTAGTAGAGCTTCTCCTGATAAGGCGTCCTGTATATTGACGCGAAACTATTTGAGAAATAAAAATGATTTGAATAATCATTTGAAATTTTCATTTTGTGTTGACCTTCCGCCGTAGGCTTGTTAAGTAAAGTTAAATAGGTCATATTTTCACAATAAGTTTCCCGAATTCAGCATTTACAAGTGGAGGGTTCTGGGAAATTTCGCAGAAATGACAATGACCAGTTAACATCCATAATATGAATTAGATATATCCCTAGCTCATAATTGTTCGCCTATTCGTTTAAAAGATATAAAAATGTTGAAGAAGAAATAATTGCTCTTACCAACATGACAGTTTCAGCCTGCTGGCTTTAAACAGGAGCTAGCTAGCAGTATTATAGGCTTGGTGGTAAGCTGCAAGAATGCAGGTGATGAGGGCGAAGAGGAGGGAGGCTAGATCCCTGGACTGGCAGAATTCTGATAATCCAAGGTGGATTTCATCTATTTATTTATGTATAATAAATAAAAAAATGCAGTAAGTGTATGTATGATAAAATTATTTAAATTAATTGAAAAAAAAAAACAAAAAAACTGAATAAAGTACAGACAGTGTCAGTCATTTAATTGTAATATTAGCTAATTGTTATACCAGTAGAAAATAAGTACTTTTAAGAAAGAAAACATATGTTTATATAATATAATATATAATGTAAAAAAGAGTATTAATATATAGGATAAGTAAGCATAGATTTAGTTAATAAATAATTGTATAAAAATTAGTAACTTAAATACCCTTAGGATATGGTAAGAGCTATATATACAATCTATTAGAAGACATTATTTACGACATAAAGTAAAAAAGACACTTGCAAACAGCATCATACTAATATAAAAGGCATAATAACCTAGCTGTTGATTGCCCAAACCATATTAATCCTAATCCTAATCCTATAAAAATGTGGAATACGGATAGAAGCACAGACAAGCAACAACAAACAAGTTATTGTATAAGAAAATGTGATAACAAATGCAACTACCAGTATATAAAATAATATCACAGTACACATACACATGTGTATATATGTACTGGCAATGTCAATAGTAAACAATGATTCTTCTGTACTAACGAACCTCCGCCCTCGCTTCAGAGGTAGGGATATTGTTTGGCCATAGGAAGGGCCAGCTACAACACCATCATTGTTCTCTCCTATTTAAATTGAATTCAGAAATGAGCGTTCAGAAAGAGAAAGAGAGAGAGAGAGAGAGAGAGAGAGAGAGAGAGAAAGAGAGAGAAAGAGAGAGAAAGAGAGAGAGAGAGAGAGAGAGAGAGAGAGAGAGAGAGAGAGAGAGAGAGAGAGAAAGAGAAAGAGAGAGGATGTTTATGTTAGCCGAATAAATGGCCGGCTCTCAGTATTCCCAGTTAGTGGAGGTTTGCTCGAGCTTTCTTTTCTCTTGAATACACTCCCCATACATCTTTGCCTCCGCTGCCTATTTCCTAATTTACTTCTAAATCGATTTAGATTCGTTTCCAGGCTATTGTTTCTGTTTTCTCCCACATTTCGTCCTACCTACCTGCCAAATGTTATCAAATATGATTAGAGAAATTGTTAAAATATCATCAATCGGTTTAGTGCACACAGAAACAGTGAAATACTTTAACACTTCTATGCTCGTTTATATATTATGAAACTACAAATAATCCATATATAGTCAACTACTTATGCACATATATCTACTATATGTAGTGGTAAAACTTTCAGAATGAGAGGCTCAAAAGTGAATGTCAACCTTTATAGTTTTTATTATTCTATATTAGAGGTTAATGGTTTTGGTGAAACTCTTATATTGTTATGTTCAATCGTTTGTTTGTTTCGTAGGGTTTTAGGGCGAAAAACTACTTGGTTATCATCGCCCTGTAATATCTATGTATAATTCACGTTTTGGTATCATCCATGTCGCCATTTTAACAATATAAATGAGGATACAAAAAACTTGTAGTATAAATTTCTTTGTACAAATTTGTAATTTTCACAAAATTAAAAGATGTATCTAACTCTTTCCGGTCATCTCCAAGGCCACTTCTATATCATTGGAAATGTTGCATTCGTTTCGAATATCTGTATACTTATGAAATTCCATTAATATGTGGTAGATAGTCAAGTCTTTGTTACACTTCCCACAAATCGGGGGTTGTTCTTTTGCCATCAGATAACCATGCGTAAATCTTGTGTGCCCTATTCGGAGTCTTCCTAATGCTATGTTCGATCGTATACCTATACAACCGTGTACTCTATAAGAGAGCCTCGTCAATAGTCAGTAGTAAACCAAAAGGTTTCGATTTAGTACTGACATAGGTCTCTAAAAATATGGAAGTCTAAAAATATGTGAAAATTAAATTATGTATTAACGTCCACTTTTTGCAACTAAGGCTAATTACGATGGGTTATCTACAGGTTAACACCCTTTCCTAGCCAGGGTGGGACTAAGGATTTCATTTATTGAATTCCGTCACTAAATAAATTCCTACTGTCCAGGCGAGAATCGAACTCGCCACTCTAGGTGTGCCATGTGAGATTAAGGTCAACGCTTTAACTCAAATGGCTAACCTGAGCCACCAAAAAAATATGTTAGGCAGTATAATATTCTGAAGAAGCTGCACACATATAAAACATGTACAGATGATTAATAAATGAATTGAAAAAGGGTAATGATTGCCTAGAAAGGGACATTTTGCCAACCTATTCATTTTTGGATGAGACAGACAATTTTTATAATATTATAGGACTTCGGCTGTATGAGACTGATTATCAACAGGTCTTGATTAACACTGTCAAACGAAATACAATAATCGAAGATGCGTGGCATCCTGGACCTGGCAGATGCATGCAATCATATTTACATCAGAACATGTATAACTGGCTTCTTCCATGACGTAAATACAGGAATAACACATTTTAGATTATTAAACATAGCCCGTCTTCCAAGTAGTTGCCGTAACCTGTAACGAGAGAAAATTTACAGATTTATTCCTATGAGGAACAATAAGTATGTTTGAACAAATGGCAGAATTATCCGAAGTATAGAATCCTGCCATTTGTTCAAACATACTTATTGTTCCTCATAGCAATAAACCTATAAATTTCCTCTCTGTAAATACAGGTACAGTAAAATTATATGTATTCAATTAATTTCTTCTAAATGCATTAAAATAAATATCTTGCTTGGAAGTGGCAGTTATGTTTTGTTTTTTTAGTTATCCTAAATTATTTGGAAATATTAACTCTCTTATCTTTAATTACTGTAGTAATAAGCGTACTGTGTACTATGGAACACCCTGTTCGGTAGCATAATTTATTTTATTTTTAAATTGAGTTTTCCTTATGAAAATAAATTTGTTAGCCAAGGGAGGGCAATGCTTTTAATAAATTCAATGTAAAGCATAGAATATGGGAATATAAATGAATTATTTATAGAAATTATGTTTTTTTTCGTTGTAACGAGTTTAGGAGAATGAGCATATGAGAATATCGCAGGCAAACTTTATGATTCTGGGAAAAATACACTCCGGAAAATAAGTTTCTATCCTTGAGACATGGGACGAAAATACCTTTCAGAAATAAACGACCTTCAACGATTGCCTTGACAGTTTTTGGAGACAGGATTATGGTGGAAAGCCAGAAACCCTATACTAAGGTTCCCGGGGCTCAAAGGAAAGTGAAAGTCATTTCAGGAAGTATTTTTATACTTCCTAAAACTAGCTGAAAACCCATTTTCTAACAAGGATTCAAAAGTAAACATGATAACTGCTTAAAGAAGAAGTTATAGGAAGCAGTCGTACTGCCATAAACACAACATATGATTGTAAAACAGGCTTTCGTGTAAAATCCATACTAAAGTTGTGAACAACTAAACGTTGCATGGATCGTAAAAGTGTCGAATAAATCAGAGAAAGAGAGATTAACCAAATACTGTATCAGTTCCCAGAAGGAGCTAATTGACATTGTCGGGGCATTATTTAGGGGAGTGGGTTGGCAATGTAGTAAGGAGAAGAAAAACATTTCGTGCAGGAGACTAATAGACTGGAGCCAAAGAGAAGCAGAGGAAGACAAGCTATAAGCTGGAATGAAGATGGCACATAGAGCACCACCTGGACAAGAGTTGCTAGGTGTCGGAAACAATGGACCCCTTCAGGACAGGCTCTGTATCATGTTTGGCTTCGAGAAACTCTTTAATAAATTAATTATTTGCAGTGATTGGTAACAAACTCAATATTCTCATAGGAAGCAGATCTTACCATCTTACAATTTAAGATTCCTCCTTTCTATTTTGGAGAGATTTCAATGCAGATGAGTTTCAAAGACTTTATTTTTTTTAAAAAAAATAATATAAAACCTAAACAAAAATGCTTTTTAAAAAATAGTGAAATCATTAATTTTATGTAAATTATTTGTGCCAATTATCTTTGTTGAAATTCAATATGATAAGATTTCATATGCCTGAGTATTTATGAAACTATATACGAAAAGAGTTATTACATTTTGGGCTCGTGGTGATTTACTACTAACAAAAAAGAAAGTGAATAATTTTCTTAACAAAAGAGTTCTATGAAACAACAATACAACCCAAAGCCCATAAACATTTATTCTCAAAATTCAAAAGTTTTGTTATAAAACTGGAATGTCCTCCAGTATTTTTAATAAAACTATATTAGGCTTCACATTAAAAGTTAATAATGTCCTTCAACAACTTAAGAATTTTCAAGTAATAGATTGTAGAAGAGGCTACACCATTATCACTTAATCATCAAATAAATATAAGAAAGAGTATTTTTCAAATTGAGTTAAAATTTAGTTAATGAGAACTAAATCATAAACTAACAACTTTCTCATTAAAGAAACTCATAATTTTATGTAATAAGATTATTACTTTACTTGCAATCCGTTAAAAAAATCTGTTGAATCGACAGAACATATTTTTTTTTTCGATACAATGAGATAAATTGCAATAAATGAGATAAAGAAAAATAATAAATTATAGCACATAAATGCAATGTAATACTAATAATTCATTATAATATGTTTCGAATTATTGATTTTCATTTTAACATTCCCAGTATCTCCGGGACCAACGCAGTATCATTAGGCAATAAAGGAGTAAAACATATACGAAACCAGAAGAGTAACAGTACTAATACAAAATATAATGTCTTAAGTAACAAAAGATTGGCCCGTTGTATTATGACACAATGTTTCATATATTTACTCTAAATCTTCATTCCCAGTAACCCTGGCAAGGGAACATTTATTTGCTTAATGTGAAGAGTGTCATTCACTAGTCTAATTTTGCTTTCCTTCAATTTCGTAGTTTCACTCTCTTTCTTACACATAATTACATCAAATAAAACGAATAAAAATAATCTTTGATAAATACATGTAGAGAAAGTATGGTATAATAGGGAGAAACATTTATAGAAAAATCTCGGTCAAATATAAAGCATATATATCTTTATATATATAATTCTAGCGTACGTGTGTATGTCTCTGAACTCCTCCTAGACGGCTGGACCTATTTGATTGAATTTTTAAATACGCGTTCGGGTGACGCCCCGGATGGTTTAGCGTCGCAGATGGGCCCGGCAGATGGAGCAGGATTGGGGGTCGTGAGGGAGGCCTGAATTTAAAAATAGCCGTATTTCGTTTCATATTGGTTTTTCGGCAAATATGCACGGGATAAGAGTTGTTTATGTTGTTATTTGGAGTAACTTTTGTCATATTCACTTTTGTCGTATAATAAAGTATAAACGAGATATACACTGAAAAAGTAAAGTGGGCCCAACAATTTTATTGGGCACCAACGATTGAACCGAACTGAACAAAACTCGGTATGTGAATTAGCATTAGTTCTCCCATGGTTATAAGCTATACTAATTTTTTAAGGTTCGAACGAGAGTGGGGGTTTACTGAAGGCCGAAAACTAAAAAACGCCGATATCTCGGTTAATATTAAAGACAGTGAAAATAGGTGCATGACAACGTTTATAGATCTTTTAATTTGCAAAAAGATTGGTTCCATACAAAATTTCGATCGAGTCTCCTGTCGAAGGGCGAAAGGCGAGGTTATTGGAAATGTAATGAAATGTTAATATGTTTATCTAATGTATGTCCTTAGAGTTTAAGTATGTCATCTAAATAAAGATGTTTTCAGCTGCGATAGGTTTTCACTTTCAGGCATTGTTATTTATTGTCCAAATCTATTTTAAATTGATTTGAATGTTGCAATTATTTTCTTTTCTTTATTTATATTTATGTATTTGCATTATTATTGTTGAGGGTTTTGATTTATTTCAGTTATTGGTCTACACCTTTTTGTTTTTAAGGACGTGTAGTGCGCATTCTACTAGATAATCATAGAACTAAAACGTTTTCTTTTCCTTTTCTCATTTTTCCTTTTCTTTTTGCGTACCAAGTTTTCGCGATATTGTTTTACTATTTGTTTTTAGGCAAACGTGCACATAACAAATGTTGTTTTTTGCGTTATTAAAGGAAGATTTTTTTTAAACATAATATTATTAAATTTAATTTCCTAATCGCTTGATATTTCATGCAGGACAACGTCTGCCGGGTCCGCTAGTATATATCTTGAATCTATATATCTAAATTAATTTTTAGAAGATTTCCCTTAAGGGAAATCAGCTGTTGAGGTCGTACTCATGACGTGATTTTCGAAATTTTTCTTCAAATGTCCATCGATCTTACCCAGGAGGTGACGAAAATGATGTCCGTTCAAAACTTGAATATATATATATATATATTTTCGCGAAATTTCACGATAACTTTTGGTTTCACATGTCATAGACACCATAACTGCATTTTGTTTCTTTGGTGTATGTTTGTCACCTTTTCACGCATAAACGGCTGAACCGAATTTTATGAGACTTGGTATGTATATTACTACTATCCCAACTTAGACTTTAGGCTATATTAATATTCTCTGAGACGAACAGGAGTGGGGAGTTACAAGGGAAGCATGAAATTAAAAATAGCGATATTTTGTTTCCTATTGGTTTTTCGGCAAATATGCACATAACAAAGGTTATATAGTTTGTTATTCAGTTAGAGTAACTTTTTTTATACACACTTTCGTCGTATACAAAAGTATAAATGAGTTATACGCTAAAAATTATAGCAAGAGTCAACAAGTTAATTTGGCACAAAAGACTCAACCGAACTAAATAAAACTCGGTATATGTATTAGCACTAACGCATACATTTTAACAAGCCATACCAACATTTCTAGGGACGGGCAGTAGTGGGGGTTGTAACGGAGGCCTGAAATTAAAAATAGCGATATTTCGATATCGGGGCGATAAGCCCCGGGGAACCCTAGTATTACATTTCAAGTAGTTTTAATAGAATATTAACTGTTTGCCGAATCATTCATATACCTTCGGCATCTTCACCATCACCCTGTCAAAAATAGCAATGATAAGAAGAAATGTTAGTTTATTTACGTATCAACTTTTAAGGCGGTACTTTCTACAGAATCTCTGTAATTTCCATAAAATGAATAGAAAGGGCACTGGTTCATTATATTTGTAAGTTAATCGATATACTCATATCACTCACTAACACACTAAATATTTATTTTTATTTTAAAATTAACGTTATCAATGATATGGAACGAGTGAATTATTATTATTCATATTAAAATATTCAAAAATTATGTATAAGTATCAAGTCTAAATCTGCAAATTATTCGCGAAGACGCACGAAGATATAATTCAATATTTAGTTCTAACAGGAATAAACAATTCAAAAAAAGTCCGTCAGGGCTGCGTAAACTAAGCAGATTTCCCATGTGAAGTTTAGTAATAGATAAATCTACATACTGGTTACACAACACCGTGAATAAATACAAACGGAAACAAGAAATAGTTCATCCAATTTCAATAACCTGCCTACAGTAAATATTATAATAATTTACTGAGTAAGTAGGAAGCGTTAGAGATGTAAACAAACGGGTCTGCCCACACTGGAAAGAAAAACAATTACTGAAAACATTTATATCAGAATATAACAATAACAAGAATTAAAAGTGGATATGACAAAAGTTACTCTAAATAACGAAATAAAGAGCTTTTGTTATTTGCACATTTCCCGAAAAACCAATAGGGAACGAAATATCGCTATTTTTAATTTCAGGCCTCCGTTACAACCCCCACTACTGCCCGTCCCTAGAAATGTTGGTATGGCTTGTTATAATGAATGCGTTAGTGCTAATACATGTACCGAGTTTTAATTAGTTCGGTTGAGTCTTTTGTGCCAAATTAACTTGTTGACTCTTGCTATAATTTTTAGCGTATAACTCATTTATACTTTTGTATACGACGAAAGTGTGTATAAAAAAAGTTACTCTAACTGAATAACAAAATATATAACCTTTGTTATGTGCATATTTGCCGAAAAACCAATAGGAAACGAAATATCGCTATTTTTAATTTCATGCTTCCCTTATAACCCCCACTCCTGTTCGTCTCAGAGAATATTAATATAGCCTAAAGTCTAAGTTGGGTTAGTAGTAATATACATACCAAGTTTCATAAAATTCGGTTCAGCCGTTTATGCGTGAAAAGGTGACAAACATACACCAAAGAAACAAAATGCAGTTATGGTGTCTATGACATGTGAAACCAAAAGTTATCGTGAAATTTAGCGAAAAAAAATATATATATATATATTCAAGTTTTGAACGGACCTCATTTTCGTCACCTCCTGGGTAAGATCGATGGACATTTGAAGAAAAATTTCGAAAATCACGTCATGAGTACGGCCTCAACAGCTGATTTCCCTTAAGGGAAATCTTCTAAAAATTAATTTACGAATAAATAAATAAAATGAAAGTTATTATAATAATAATTGAAATAGGAATTGTGCAGGTTCGATCCCCGCCTAGGGAGAGCATTATTTATGAATTCTCTACCACAGCGCGCTAGTCTCGCAGTGCTTATGGATAAGCGGATGAAGAGTCTAATGATTATTGACGCCTGATAGATAACTAACGATTAAGACTCTTTTAGATCCCGCCCAGAGGCAGCCTGCCTGGGTGAACTGGCCAAAGATCCTCCTTGACATAGTGGGCGACACTTGTGCTAAAGTCACACGACATAGGGATTGACACATCAAACAGAATTTACTGTGACTTTACAGAACTTGGAAATTCACTTCATCTCCAGGTCACCCTTCACTGAAATGCCAGTCCTCAACGGTTCAAAATAACCTTCCAAGTTCGAGAGACAAATTCTTTCTTCGTTTTTTCGATTTTTTTTAGCTCAAAAAAATGTATTGTATGTTATTTAGATTTTTCTAAAAATAGTCCTGATTAACATTTTGGGTACTAGTAACATAGTAATAAAAGAGCGTTCATTTTTAAAAAAGTATTAATAAATGCTATGGATTTTACAAAGTACTATGGAAATTATTTCGCCAGAAAAAAATGATTAACAAAAACCATTAAAAACTGAATTAGAAAACTTTATTTTCCTAGCAAACTATTCATGTGTATAGAATGAAATCCCGACTATAGTAGCCTTTTCAAATACATCTTGTGTTACTTTATTTTATAAATATATATTCTTACTTGAAGCCCAAAGTAGTCCAAAGAATATTTGTGGGGTGTTTATAAATTTCTAATTAGCTTCCAAGGGAAATGGAAATAAAATCTGCTTCTAACTTCATTACTTATTTATCATAATTTCATTTACTTATACACTATGGAATGTCTGAAACCCGCGGTTTAATGAGTGTTTAGCTTTTATTTTTTGAAGTTACCAGGGACATATAACAATGTTGTAATATTAATTCCCCTGTTTTTCATGCCACTGATTTCGCCTATGAAAATACGTTTCCCCTTCAAATGATACATATTACCAATTAAACGATAAATGGCAGGTAATTAAGAATTTCCAAATAGAGAGCCAACACAACGTTTAGACAATATTTTAATCCCAGCCAAACGAGTTCATTCATCCAGTAGTTTAGTTTAGTTGAACATAATATCTAATCCAAAATATGATAGAAATTTGAAATGTCGAATGAAATAAATGATCCCCTGTACTCTCTTCAACGAGATTGAAAGACCAACTCCCTAATCAAAGGAAAGTCCCCTCTCTTGAGAACTTAATATTAAATTAATCAGCCTTCCAGTAATGAAATATTCTCCGTACTCTCTAAGAATGATTCCCTTTGTTAAAAGAAAAATGGTTCATCTTAAATAAATCAAGTTACTTCATTATAGTCACTGAGCCACCTTTATAGAAAATCAAATGTTTAACAAGATTGGTTCTATAACAATTTTTGACCTGACTCATAATAACGAAGATATTTTGAATTTTCTAATCCCCTCTCTCTCTATATCATCACTATTTCAGGTCTGATTTCAGTCAATAACAATATTATCTTTAGTGTTGACCGAAACAGTTAACTATCGAATATGATATGCATCAAGTAAACATTTTCAAGTAAAGAGCGAAAAATCTTAATAGATGGCGTCATCATACGACACATTTGTATGTGCCTCACAAAGTAATAAATGCTTAGTTTACGCTGACCCTGAGTGACGGGTGTTTTGTTATTTACCCTTGGAATGAAGTGGTTTATGATATAATAGCTTATAGTTAATATGACTGAGTAGGAGTGGGGGTTTACTCTTATCCGAAAACTAAAATATGGAAATATCTCAGTTAATATTCAATATAGAGAAAACGTGTATACACCAACATTTACAGAAAATTAAAATTGTAATAAGATTGATTCTATATAATTTCTCATTCCAACCCATAGCAACGGAGATATTTCGAAATTATCCCCCTTTAAAACCCGTCTCCCACTGGTCCGATTTTAGCCTTTAATGAACTTGATCTTCATTTTTACATAAAACGTTTAAATATTGAGTTTCGTAACGATCTGATAAGAATTACGCCCGCTAGATTGTTAAGAGATACACACACACACACACACACACACACACACACACACACACACACACACACACACACACACAATTTTGAACGGACCCCATTTTTGTCATCTCCTGGGAAGGATAGATGGGCGTTTCAAATAAGATTTTGAAAATCCCATCAGGAATACAACCTCAAAAGCTCAACAGCTATATTCCACTAAGATCGTATCTGATATGTTTACAAATAGCTTATTCTTTATTAGAATATACACTTACTACTTTTAACAACAAACTTTATATTAACATCACGTTTTCTCATACCTCTCTTACAACCTACAACACATATCATTTCCCAAACACCTGAACTACTAAACATCTGATCTACAACATCTCCCGCCTTAGGTGATCCCCTTCTTCTGCCAGAACATTCCTTCTCCTCAGCTGAACAACGGGTTTCTTCTGAACCTTCCTTCTACTTCATCCAGCCAATTGTTCTTACCCAGCATCTTCTGGACCACCCCGGGCTTCCAGATCGCCTTCCCTTGCCTGCAGTCTTGCGTAGACTAACTCTTTTGGGATGAAATATTTTACGGCATAAAAGAGTATGAAAGAGAAAAAGAAGAAATCGGTGAAGAAGGAAGACCAAATGTAAAATATTACAGGCCGAAGTAGTTAGTCTACGCACTCGACTATAGGCAAGGTAAGGCGATCTTGAAGCCGGGGAGATCCATAAGATACTCGGGCAGAACAGTAAACTAACTAAGAGCAACCGGGAGTATTAAATTATAGAAGACGGTTCCACGTAAAGAAAGTGGAACTGGCTTCACATAGAAATCATCAAGAAATAAACAAGAAGGAAAATCTTTTTCACCACTGTAATGGAAGCCACCCAGATATTTCAGCGGTACTTGTTTTCTCAGCACATTAGAACTGGTTGAGATAATGGGAGAAGATTTAGTCTTTTAACACCACTTGTTTGAGCCCGATTTGTAAAGGCGCTAAGATTGCTGCATCCGTACAGTCCACAAGTCACGAAGACCGATGAAATTTAAACTGTAAAGTGGTGAATCTTTAAGCAACTGTACATGAACTATCACTGTCCAAAATTTATAAAACACCTAGATAAAGCTCTATCTGGCTCTGAGCTACTACGTCTGAAATTCTCAAGCGTACAATAGTTCAAAACGTTTCGGCTAGAAATGGTGGTTTGATCGTGCAATGGACAAAGCTGAAATTTTAGAAAAGTATAGAACAAAAGGGACAAATATAATTTAGCCTCTTCACTTTTAGGGGACCTCCACAGCCTTGCCACTCCGGTAGCCTCCGGCTATACACCTTTATTCAAAAATATAGTGTTGTATTTGTTTTCATTCCCACTACATTTTATTTGCTTTTTACTTAAATATTCTCGTTTTCTTTAATATTTTCCAATTCTTATAGATGCATTTATTGAACTACATTAATCAGTATGGACTAAGTATTTTAAATCATTGATTTTCCGTTTCAATCAACTTTATTACTTACTTTTTTTTAAGTATTTGTTTATCAACTATTTATACATTTCACGTCTTATTTATTAACTTAATATTTTCTATTTATTGTACATTCCTATTTTATTCCGTTCCTACTTTTTTTTTTGCCTAGTCAATTATATATTACCAAATTATTGTTCTTAGTTCTACTTTTTTCGCCTAAAGTTATTGTTCAATTTGTTTTCCTGTATATTTTCTTCTATGGTTGTTGAGGTTTGTTATTGTTGTTGAGGTTTGTTATTGTTGTTGAGGTTTGTCTTTGTTTTAGATATTTTATGTACTTATTATAGTTTGTTTTTTTGTCATTGTAGTTGATGGATTTTTTTTGTTTTTCTAATTTGTGGTGATTCCGTTTATTTTCTTGCTATCGTATTTTGTTTTGTTATTGATGGTGATTTTTTTTATTATGTGAGCAATATCGCCTCCTTGGCATATTGTCTGGTTTATGTACACGCTTGGCAACACAGCAATGTTCAGTGTTTTAATGCTAGCTAGGGCGGTGGCCTATTTTCTAGTCTTCTCGAAGCTATTGGCCCTGGGTTTAAGACCACGTTCGTTCTTCTCCATACTTCAATTGATAGAGATGATGAGTTTATGATAGAAATAAGATTTACTTCTCTATGGAAGCGGCGAAGTGGTGCATTCACTAACGGTATATTCCTAAGAACCAATCTTCCTTGTCCTACCATGCAAAGTAGCCTGACATTGTTTCTCCATTGTACCAAATAAGCACTGACTAAAACATCGAGGAATTGAATGGCTCTGTAGAAGAGTTTGTGTCAGGAGTGCAAGATGTACGAGCAATAATAAAATGACATAAAGTAGTGAGAACGTCTAGACAGGTCTAATAGGTTGAGTGAAAGTAATTTAGCGGTATACACTTGCGCGACAAATACATGAGATAAGAGGGGGAAGGGATATAGCCGGGTGAGAAGAAGGGAAATGGAAAAATGAAGTAAATTGAAAAAATAATAATAATAAAAAATAGAGTCTCAGTGGAGGAGGGAAGCAAGCAAAGCAATTATTGTCGATGAAAGCGAACAATACAGAAATTGCTTACCAGACATTTTTCTTTTGGTCCTTGAAAGATTAGGTAAATGGAAAGGTAGGTTTTTCTTTTTATTATGGAACAGGCGTTCCTGATTCCAAGCAAGCAAGCACCGTGGGCTACCTTATTGAACAAAAAATTTGCAAATTCTTAAGTTTCCTCCATTCAGATACTAAACTCAATTCACAGTAAATAACAAATAAAAAATAAATAGAAATGATTGCACCTTGTGTTTTTTTCATTTTCTTCTAAAGTAAAAGATTTTGTAAACGAATCGGACTAGCGCTTATACTTAATTATTATTACTATTATTCGTTAACGTCTAAATGTTGTTACTTTGGCTAATTGGGGGTTTATCGACAAGTTACCACTCTTTTATTGCCAGTGTGGGACTAGGAATTTTATTTAATGAGTTTTTCATTAAATAAATGCCTGATGCCGTGAGGTGGAATCGAACTCGCCTCTCTAGGGTTACGATGTGAGATTAAGGCAATCGCTTTAATTCTCATGGCTTATTCACAAATATTGGTCTAGACACATCTGATTCGCTAAGTTTAGTTCTTCAACCGAGCTCACTCGCTGTTTGATTGGAAATTCATCAGCTAATGGCTTTAAACTGTTCAAATCCATAGATTCGGTGAGCCATCTTTGAAATATAGTTTAATCGATCAGTTATCATTCTACTGGAACTCTTGATTTTCATTTATTATGTTATTAATCTTTTTTTTAAAAAAGATAACCCCCACTTTAGGTAACCGACGCTAATAATTTATTATCAATTTTCTATAAATTGTCTTCTGTCGCATTTTTAAATATATTTCAATAGATCTATAGGTGATGCTCGATACATTTGTTTCGCATGAATATTTCAGAAAATCTCTACTCCCACTAACACAGTTTTCCCTTTAACCATCTGAGTCTCTGAACATCCCATGTCATGTTTTCAATCCTCCAAATTACTGGGTAACTAAAGAATAGATGTCTCAGATCAGCATGTGGGAAACCTGTTTGGTTTACGCAACCCTGTATAGTGGACCTTTTAACTTTCTGTAACCACACATTAATCTCAGCATATACATGTTTATTAACGCATGATCCTGATCAATTGGCACCAGAATCTAAAGTATATTCTCTAAATTCTTCCCTCATATAAAATAACTCCAATTGCGAAGCACAAAAGAGAAACACCTCTTTTTTAATTTTGTCTACCAATACCCCAATATTCTAAATGTCTAAGCAACACCTAAGGATGGCAGTAAACGGACTTTCCTTCTTGAATGCAATTTCTACAACACGCCAGTTATTTTATATTTGGCAATAAATGCTATGAAGCCTGAAAGAAATTCTGTCCCTAGCGTTTAACTAGGAAAGCGATAGTAAAATGGAGGTCTTTTGAATTGACATTTTCTAAGAAAGCATAGGTTGGGGAGTGGGTTAGACAAGAACTACAGAAGCCTTTGAGTTGGCAGAGGAGAGTAAAAGAAACTAGATTCCTTTTAGTCAATATCCCTTCAAAAAAGTTCCTAGAAAATCTCAAGCACCCAGTACACTTCTTTTCCTTCACTTCTTCTAATCATTCCACTCTTGAATTGCACTGATGAACAAATGTGACTCAAAATAGGAAATAATTATCTTGTAAATATCCCATACAATAGGAAATTAAAGGCTTACAAAACCTTCAGTTTCCTTTTTACTAATGGGTAATTCAACAGTTTCACACCTCTCTGAATTTCCTCATTAGCGGTTTTAGACTGTAAATTTCAATATATTTTTCTCTTTCGAGTTTTAAGGATAATGGGCACTCCTTTCAATAAGTATCATTATCCAGACACATGCGCACACTCTTTATATTCAACTATAATTGAAAAACTGGGTAGGTTATCTACAAGTTACCACACTTTTCAAGGTGTGGCATTTATTTGGTGATTGTCTGAAAAATTGTACATGTTGGAAACCGAACGCACAACTATAAATTATCACAGAATATTATGATTCAAACACAGGTGATTGTTGCATTTACGTATTATCTATCTCAATATCCAAATTCTAGCTTCAATTTCAACTCTTGTTTACGGCTGAAACAGGAAATGGTAAATATGTAATAGTCATCTGGAATGCACTCATGCAAGAGACAGAAGTGCATTCTTCACTTAAACTGTTACATTTGTATATCCAACGATGATTATGGTAGGACTGCTTCTGGGAGATCTCCTTAGCTTAGGTTGTTTCACTGTGATAGACCTTTTGTATGCCAGTTTGGCTGGGCATCAGCAACACACACAAAAAGAGACTCCAGTCCTTCCAGAGCAAAGTACTTCGGATAGCGGCAAATGCTCCCTGGTTTGTTAGGAACAGCCAAATCCACAGGGAATTGGAGGTTGCTCCTATTTCAGTTCATCTTCAACAACTTGTGAGGAAATATCATGGCAGCCTTCCGATGTCAAGTGGAGGCTCCCATTATAATTTAGGTACAACGATTGAAGGACGACTGCGTCCAAGGTTGCACCAAAATATCATAATTTTGTAACAAATGTAACAATTTGTGTATAAAATAAAATGTAATGTACTTTTATTTATTTCTAGACCTTTTGAGCAATGTTTAACTGTTTTTATCTTAAATTTACAGATATAAATAAATATCTCTGTGTTTTGGTCTCGATAATAAGCGAGGTATTTAAGATGAATTCTCATTGTATTCAATAAAGATTAGATGAATCCCAGACTTATTCAATAAATAAAAAGTTTTTATTTAAGTGGCTGATGTCTTTGTTTTGTGGATTACATGTTTAAAAAAATCTGGACGCTACAAGACATTCTTGTGATCATATTAAATTGAATATAAATTTTAAAGTTGTCTTTTTTAAGATGGATTTAGCCTGGGCCAAAATGGGTAAATTTTAGCGATTACTATATTTTTTTACTTTGTAGAAGGGACCAAGGAAAAAAGCTCTAGGCTTTGGGTGAGAAATAATTGAATGCAATTAACTCAGTTTACTTTCTTTATTGTGTTATTGCAGGACATAGATATGCTCATTGTAATATTTCCAATTGTAGAAAAGATAGCTAACGTATTTTTTTTAGGTAATATGAATTGATGCACAGCTCCGGGTAAGCTTCTTTTGTTTAACTCTCAGTTTTCACTCTTTCCATTGTCCTATGTCTATCATGTTGGTTCTCTTCCAACTCTTTGCACATGCTTCCAACTCTTTGCACATGCTTCCAGCACTTTGCTTTTAGTACGAATTTAGTGTCAGCTGTCATGTCGGAACATGAAATACGTCACCAAGAATAATGTCACGCTCATCTCGTTCTGATGAGGGAGTTTTTATGACAGCTTTCCGCAGATTTCTATCTCGGTTTTATTCGTACATTATCACAGGGATACGAAAATAGAATATGCTGTAAATATGTGAATAAACGTGAGTTTCGGTTTTCCCAGAGAGAATTTTGTCGGTACTAACCTTTACCCTTGAAGATTATTATATCCAAGAATAAATTGAGTGTGACTCAAAAATGTTAGCATAAGGTAAATAAAAAAATATGCAGTATTCAACAAAAAATTATTTATTAGATCAGCCAAATTTTGTGCTTTTAAAAAGACATTGCCTGTCCATAATGAGTAACTGCTTCTTTTAATTATTCCGCTTGTTTCGATAAGGTGTGATGTTACTAAATACCTAGAACCAAATATGATGTTATATGTACCGTATTGCCTAAGAAAGTACCAATAAAAATAGACAAAAACAAAAGAATTACTCTTCAAAAACATTCAAAATGGCGACAGTCATCAACTGAATGATAAGATCTATCAATCACAAATAATAAAAGATATTTCAGCTTTGTAGAATACTTAAAAAGAATATTCGAAACAGGTAAATTAAGGTAACCTCGTTAATAATATCGCAATACTTTTGTAATCACTTCTGAAATTCTGGTTAATCAATTCCTCTAAAAGTTTCATTATCGACTGAATAAAGCAAGGCAAAATGGTACACCAAATACCACGGGGTGTGTTAATAGAACATCAAATATACAACTTCAATGAAGAGGAACTGAAAATACTGGCCAGAAAATTGTTAAGAGAATATTCATTTAATCACCCAGCTCTTGAATTGTATTTCACATGAAGTATTAAATAAATGAAGCAATGGAATGAAGGAAATTGTATACACAGAGTCTACAATAATTTAAATTGCTTCATCAAAGCACAGTGATAGAATAGAAAAAAAAGCTTCTTCTGAAAAAAAAGAATATTATTCTTTATTCAAAACAAATTTAACTTGGAACAAATGAAAATACTGATATGGTGGTAATCAACGGAGTAAAATAGGTGTGATATATTTGTTTATAGAATAGCATGTCCTGACATAGTTGTAGTCACGAAATTATATTGACCAGAATATCAATTTCAGTGAGCTTTGCTAACATCTGTTGTATTGTTTCTCCTGTTAGTTCATATATTTTTTTTCTTTTGAAATATCTCGTACTCCCTCTTTTCATCATAGTTCTTTCCCCACTCTGTAACTTTTCAAATTTGTCATTCATATAACCTGGGGCAAATAATGTTGAGTTGTTTCCTAACTCAATACGTTTCAATATTTGAAGAGGAAAAGTAGGGAATTGGAGGGGGGGGGGAGAGCACCTGCGGTTTGTTGTTTATCGCCTTTAAGAGACTAATAATGTTTGATTCACACTATGATGCTTTTCATAGCAATTACGTGATGTTTATCAAAATTAAGTATAATCATGTTTAAATTATATTAGAGAAAAATTAAAATATTTTAAATAGTCAGGATTCGAACCAGGTTCTCTTGCAACCCAGACTTGTAAACTAACTATTATTTCATAAGTAATAGTCCTATGAATCGACCAATCAATACTTTTGATAATCCCATCCACGCCGCCATTATTAATTTCATAAATAACATATTAATAACATGAATATTCCTTTTTGGTTCAAAATGTAAACAACAGAAAACAATTTGTAGTGTAACAATAATAATATAACCTCAAAAACCATATGTTAACAAAAGAAACACAATAATCATATGTTAACAAGTTTAAAACAATAATCATATGTAACACTAACCAATTGGGCGATCAACTCCACTTACTCCTACTTAATCGTAACGATTATTTCAAAGATTTCTCTCACTGCCGCTTGCTCATATTATGCAAATAGTTTGAAAAAGAAACCAAATGGCCTCAATTTTATAGTGACTAACTCAAGTATTCTACTTCTAGTGTTTTAAATATTTTTTTGCTAGGCAAACAACTAAGTCCATACAATAATTTTTGATAATACTTTGCAGTTTTCAGCAGCTACACTGCCGCAGAGCTCAACGATTGGCTTGAATCGAGCTGGCTTACTCAGAAAGTCAAGGCTATAAAATCGCTTTGAGATCTGAGGATCACAGTATAGCCTCTGAAAGCTGCTAAATATTAACAAATTATGAGGAAAAACAAAACATATTTGTTCATAAATTTAAAAAAAGTGTTTAAAACAATAGGATTTAAGTATTTTATTTAGGCGTGATAAACTAAAGTAAATTGGTTTCTACAACAACTTGTTTATAGATCAAATTTTCAAATTCACCATCACTATAGAGAAATATTAAATAGGTGTATGTTCATATAAATATATATAAAGTTATGGACTTGCCCTAGTACCCAAACTACTTTATAGCTGTATCTCCATTAATTCCTATTGAAACCAAAATTTCACTTTACATTTCTAAGAAAAAAAATGGAAAATATGGTGAACACAAAACATGCTACATTGCAAAACTAAATCCTTTGGTTTTTTGCACATGTGATATGATGTCAAGATATTCATAACCCTACTAACAGAAGAAAACCCTCTAATGTAGCACAAGAAACAGTTGCCAGGAACAAACAGCGATATGAGCCAGAAACACCCAGGAGCTTGAGACACCCTGTATATAGCCAGAGCATAGATTCCTGAAGGTAAATAATAGAACAACATGCACTGACTTTAATTTAATTATGTTGGCAGAGGAGGTTTTATTCCCCCAAATAGGAACATAAAAAATCATATTTATTACAGAAAGACATATTTTTAATTCCTAATTTAAGGCCAATATATGTTTGAAAATGTTGATAGTACTTAATATCATTAGTTCTCCTTTTTATGCTCTAGATTAAATAGTAAAGTTAGAACTCAGGCAGTGGTTTTATGCAATATCTAAACAAATACCATTCATAACTAGGCCCTATTAATGCCACTCAAGCCAAAAAAAAAAAAGTCCGTCACGCAGGGGCTGCGTAAACTAAGCAGATTTCCCTCGTGATGTTTAGTAATAGATAAATCTACATACTGCTAACACAACGCCGTGAATAAATACAAACGGAAATAAGAAATGTTTCATCCAATTTCAATAGCCTGCCGACAGGAAGCGTTAGGTTAGAAATGTAAACAAACGGGTCCCGCCTCACACCGGAAAGAAAAACAATTAGTGAAATATATCAGAATATAACACATTAATTTTATTGAGAACTATTTACTATATCTAGTACTGTAATTAATAATGAGTCAGAATAATTGTTATCTCAATCAATAAAATTGTAGTAGTCCAAAACTTTAAGATGGGGGGGGCACCAGGACATATTTGCATGTATCTCGTATAATAAAGGTCTCTTGAATACAATTTTTGGTATTTAAACTTCCCATAATGTGATTTATTATGTATCAGAGTATTGCTTACGTAACATGAGTAGAAGTGGCGGTTTGGTGAAAACTGAAAAATGCAAATATCTCGGTTAATATTCAAGATAGAGAATAAATGTATATAACAATATTTATAGTAAATTTAATTTGTAATAAGATTGATTCTGTATAATTTTTCGATCCGACGTACAGTAACGGAGATATTTTGAATTTTCGAAAATCCTCCTCTCTAAACCCCCCCCCTCCCACTGGTCCGATTTCAGCCATTAATGAACTTGACCCGTCTTTTTACATAACATGAGGGGGCTCAGGTTAGCCATGCGAGTTAAAGCGTTGCCTTTAATCTCATATGGCAATCCTAGAGTGGCGAGTTCGATTCCCGCCTGGGCAAGGGAATTTATTTAGTGACGAAATTCATTAAATAAAATCCTAAATCCCACCCTGGCTAGAAAAGGGTGGTAACCTGTAGATAACCCGTCCCAATTAGCCTGAGTTGCAAAAAGTGGACGTTAATAAATAATAATAATAATAATAATTGGAGCACAAATTGTAAACGTATAACAAAAATGTATTTCAAATTTTTGTATTTTATAAAAAAAAAAATAATAAGCATCCGGCAGTTTAAAGAAAAAGAAAATATAAGAGGGATGTCTCAAGATAATTCCCAATACACTTATGAATTCCTAAAGAGATACTTTATATTTCGTCAAATAAATTTAAGATAGTAAACACTACACAGTATATTTGTGTGCAACAGTCATCTCAGATCCTAAAATGTATTCTAAAATACCTCTATTTTATATAAAATAGCTTAATGTTACTTTTTTATATATAAAATAGCTTAATGTTACTCATGAAGTCCCCAAGGTTAGGAATTGGAGTTCACTTGAAGTTAAGAAAGAGAAGAACAAGTAAGTCGATTAATATTCAAACTGCATCAAAATATACATAATAGAACAGGAATTGAATGTAATTATATTTCACAAGAAAAATCACGGAGCAACTTTATATCTGACTTAACCTAAATGAAACCTGTTAAAGCCAAAAATATGATCTTTTTTATAACAAAGGTCACTTTGAATTTAGAAAACGCGACCTTACTAATGCACTCCTAATTAAAAATGTAAACTGAAGGCTACGTCGACTTTAATTAATGCCTTTTACCGCAGTTCTCTTCATTAGCATATTGTTCTCTAACCTGCCTGGATCTCCTCAATGAAATGCCTCATTAAATGGGGCTCTCCTCTGGCCCACTGAATAATTACCTCAGAGTTCCCAAAAGGCGGGTTTCTTTTTGTTCTCAAAGAATTAAAGGCCATAGAAAAATATTTGAATTTCGTTTCGTAGCAGGCAGGACCTCTGACAGCGTTGGTCCTTTAATTTAAGTGAGAAATTCATAAATTACAGTTCTTATAATACTATTGTAAACTGGGAACAGTTCAGGGCCAATAACGAGCTAAAGGTCATAGAGTTGATCCCTACAAGAAAAGTTTAATTTTTTAAAATTTATTTCAACTTTCTCCAAGAAAGATCTTCCTATGGCCAACCCATGTCTATTAAGACAAATGAGGCCTATGAGTATTATTTTGAACTCTCATGAATTGCTGTGAGGGAAACAGCAATAATTCATTGTCCTTCTGAAAACTCTTAAATCCGATTCATTGAAGCAGTAATTCAAGGCAGGAATGAGTGTACTAAAGACGAAAATGATACTAAATCGAATATTAATATTGTGTCGTATAGATCAATGACAAGAAAATGAAATGGTCAGATGGGAAAATAATTCCATATATTTTTATATACAGCTTAGGTCCTGACTTTCCCCTCGGCAGGCTGGAGGTACATTAAAATCTAGCTCTACACATTCAATGTAATGTTTTATCAGTTCGTAATTCTACTTATGAATGGCCTTTTAGCAATTTTAGTCACAAGGGGAAATAACAGGCGGAAGACTCGCAGGTAACATTGCATGTAATTGTAAACCGGCTCCTTGTTGCATTTCGTGGAAATACTCAATCAACAGGAACAGCAACAAGTCGAGTATTTTATACTTTTTATGTAGATTAAATATATTTATTACTTATGTGGCTTCTATCTAATTCTCTAAATTAATCATAGATCACTCATGTTATTTCAGTGGGAAGGCAGCAGCGATAGGACAGTTCTGCTTAAGAAGCTGGGCATGGGAGCGTCAGGCCACTATTCATGCGAAGTATCAACTGACACGCCCATATACACTAAGGCTTCGGACACACATGAACTAGTCGTTATACGTGAGTAAAACAAATAGTAGTTTAATTATATGAAATTTAAATTTTTAAAGAGAATAATCACTTTCCGCCTGTGGTCTACATCTACTTATCAACTGAATTTATTATCTTTAAATTTGGTAAACAGTAATAAATGATAATATGATCTGTTAAGTCATAACTATTGACACCACAGGTACGAATCAATGAAAAATGTTTTGCTCCATTTAAAGATATTTATTCTAAGCTGCAGAATAGTTTCATAGCTTTCTCTGCCTGCTTACGTTGTGCCAACGCTGTTCTTGAGGCGTAACTCGCATGGCTTCCATATCCACTTTTAGAGGTGTTTGATAGTAAAGGAAGCAGATCACAGGTTAGAACAGAGAATTCTTAGCTGTGATAAGCTTCCTTCCGCATCCAGCACCCTATAGAATAGATATAACTTCTGAGATCATAAAAGAAAATGGGATTCCGCACTGGAACTTTCTTTCCCCTAGCTATGGCTTGCTCAGAGTAAGGCATAATATTGGCTGAGGATACTTACGGGATACTAGGAAAAGAAATCCCTAAATCCAGATTAAGCTGCAATCTGCTACGTGACTCCCCAGTGATCGAGAGAACTCAAGGGAGTTGGACTAATCTTTCTATTCGCTTCGGGAAATCTCGACCACAAGGACATATTACCTTGAATATATATTTAATCTTATCTTCTACCTCCAACCCACATTTTATTATTCTAGATGAATAGAATAGGAGGGAACTGAATTACATTCGGGACCAACCTTTGAATAAAATGAGGTTTTACTTTAATAAAAGTTCCTCAAGGAATAAAATATAGATATACATATATGTACAAATAATAAGAAACCTTAGCGCCCACGACAACTGGAAGAAAAATCTAAAGAAACATTCATGAATATATGCATGTGAATTTTTAAAACGAGATATACTTCTTACTACTACTTACATCTTTCTTCTGGTGACCTAAAGCACATGATTGTTTCTTGGCTCGTAGTATGAAAAAAAATGTTAAACAATAAAAAATATCATACTTGAAGGTAAGTAAAATACACAATGGTGTCAGAATACATCCAAAAACAGAAAAAAAAAAAACTAGCGTAGATAATAATAGTAGCGAGTTGGCTACTGCCTCTTGAAACTGCAGCAGTATTACTGCTGCTATTTAAAAAAATGTTTTCAAATTAAGCTTACGGCAATGAAATGATGTACTGTATTTACAATTATTAAATTTTTTCATATTATCCTTTATTCTTCTAAACTCTTTTTTACTATTTATTTTTAAATATTCACCTAATACAATGAAATTTAACACATTACACTAATATTTTATTGTTATTAGTAAATTCTACAGCAATATACAGCTAGTCACAACCTATTAAGAACTTAGAATACTTTGATGTTCTCAAATTCAAATATTTACAACTTTGGAAATTTTCCTAATTGCCTATTTACCTCCCCCCCCCCTCTATGTGTATAATGAACAATCGGCCTTCATAAGCACAATTGCTTCCCGCTTATACGATATTTACTATCAACCGAAACACAATAAATTGGGTTGTAAATTAAGTTTGTAGCGTTTTATACTAGTAATTTCAATAAAAACATTAAAACTTTTAATTCCGTCCCCCCAGAACTTCTCAGAATTTTGCGCAATGAACTCCTCTGTGTCCTCGAGCGAATTAAAATGTTTCCCGTTAACAGACTTTTTAAGGGTCCGAAATAAATAAAAATCTGTTGGGGCAAGGTCTGGTGAATAGGTTGGGTAGGGGATCACATTCCAGCCAAAACGTCAGTGCAGCGGATTTTCCTTGTCGGAAATTAAAAAAATCATTAAACGGTGAAAATGAATTTTCTTCTCTTTCATTTTGATCAAGTATACCACTTAAAGATAAGGAATCTCGGTAGAAACTGATGCATAAAAGCACCTTAAGTAATCCTTTTAGCAGATTTCCCTTAAGGAAAATCAAAATTACCCCACGGGGAGGGGGGGGGGGTATCACGGTCGCAACTATTGTTTAATCTTTACCAAACTTGATATTTAGTCGTTTTGTGTAAAAAGACGGATCAAGTTCATTAATGGCTGAAATCGGACCAGTGGGAGGGGGGGGGGGGTTAGAGAGGAGGATTTTCGAAAATTCGAAATATCTCCGTTACTGTACGTCGGATAGAAACATTGTATAAAATCAATCTTATTGCAAATTAAATTTACTATAAATATTGTTATATACATTTATTCTCTATCTTGAATATTAACCGAGATATTTGCATTTGTATTAAATGTGGGCGGGTAACGGACGAAAGTGAGTTTCCCGCCAAAAGCTAGTTCGGCCGTTTTCGTAACTGTTTGGCTCTCGTGAAATTTCTCTATTGTAATACTTCACGTGGGAAATCTGCTTAGTTTACGCAGTCCCTGCGTGACGGACTTTTTTAGAATATGTAAACATTATTGAACAAGTAAATATTATTTTACAAACACAAAGAGGATTAAATTGAAATATTGATAAAAGCTACGAACTTATTTTACTACTAGACTATTTACATCCAACTAAGGACATTAATCACTATTTCCCCACTTCCACTTTTTTAAGATAAATACCCACGAATGAAGATTTATATATGTTCTACAGTTATTCCAGAATCGTTGAAGGTGGGTTATAACCCAGTTAGTTATTTGTAACTAACTTACGACAGTGAAGGAGTGACACTTCACCCCCATTGCATGTGGTGTCAGTGCCTTAATACTCCTCTTGACTTCATCTTACTAATGTAAAATTCGCAAAACATGTATCAAGCTTATGTAACTTCATGGAAATAATCACAATTTCTTTTTTGCTTCAACATATTGTTACGTTTTTATTACCAAAACCAGTAATAAACGTTGTTAATAAGAGTTCTTTTGGATTGCAAAATTAAATATTCACAAGTTTCACAGTTTTTATCGCTGCACAATTTATTTCACAATGCACAATACACTTGGTAATTGTTCTTAATTACTACTCACAGTATACACTGATAGCGTCACTGTTCTTCAGATTACACAGTCCAATAATTCACTCACGGTCACTGAAGTACACCAAAAGACGGCACTGCACTGTCCTTTACTTCGCGGCACTGCACTGTCCTTTACTTCGCGGCACTGCACTGTCTTAAACACGGCACTAAACTGTTACTTACTGTCTAGGCACAGCACTTCTTTTCATAAAAACACTTTACCGCACTGCACTAAGTCGCACTGTAGCACCGAACGCACATATGAGCACTTGAGAAGAAAACTGACTCGCTCGTGGCTGGCCGGTTCTTTATATAGGTCGTCGGCATACATCAAAGGAGAATTGGCTGGGCCCTTCGACGTCTGGACTGGAAGGGACTAGTAGGAGCTAGAATCTCTGTCGGCTTCTTTGATCTACATCGCACTTCCCAAATGTGCGACTCTCTCTGCTAATCCTTCTGTATTTAATTTTCGCAACAATATTTTATACCTACTAATTACTTATAAAATTTAATTTATATTATTATTGTTATATTATATTTTAGAGCAATTATTTAGTAGAAATTCCATCGACACCATAGACGAAGCAAAGCATAATCACTCAGAAAAACGGCCCTTTTGGGTGGCTTTTGTTGTCCCTCTTTATTAACTTCAATTGATCTGGTATCAGACTGGGATTTCTGTTCCACTTCTCATTCATTTTTCATCACTATGAGCCCATTATATATTGTTTAAATGTTCTGTGCCGTCATTACAGGTTTTGAGTTATTGTAATATATAGGGCTAAACTGCATACAACATCTGTAAGTAAGCAAGGTATCAAATTCTATGGACTGGGCCTTATCAGATAGACGGGCTTCTAACAAAGCTGAAAGAGAGGACAAGGATAAAACATCTCATTAAAAAAGAAGTAACTATTAAAGCAATGTACTGTATGATAAAAAACTAGAGAACAAGAGTAAAATATCGTAGTCAAAGAATTAGGAAAATTCCTGAGGAAAGTGTTAGAAAAGGATCATACAGTTCCAACAAGAAGTAACCGTCGAGGAAGTTATTTGTGGCTTTGAGAGATTAAAATTAAATCAAGTATTTTAATCTACAATTAAACATTTATAGAAGAAGCTTGCTGAAATGTGACGGCTTTGTATCATTTAAAAAAGACCTAAACATCTACATTCAAAGTTATACGGGCAATGAGGTGTATTTTTCCAGCGAATATCGTCAGACCCTGTTCCTGCAGTCGGTCAAGGAAAACTAGCCTGCCTCGTCAACCTTTCTTTATGTCCCGTTCTGTCTACATACAATTCTTAACAATGGTCTTCCATTTACGTACGACCTCTTTTCGTTAATAAAATGTCTACAGTTTCATTCATTAAACTGTGTCTCATTTGAATCAAAATAGTACCCTCAACGGGGGTGGTTAGGGGTTCTTAAAAATTAAATTATATGGCTGTCAAACAACCGGAGGCCGCTTAATTGTCATTGCATTAAATGTTCACGTAATCTTTTACCCCTTATCAGATGTATAATTTTTTTTTCTGATAGCTAAAACAGATTGTATGTAGTTTAAAAAAATAATTATGTCAAACCCTATTTGGATAACATCCGTTGGGGCTATGACAAATGCTGACTATTACCAGAGCCCCCAGTAAATAGTTATTCACCCGAATGATGGTTCCAAATCTTTGTGGACATCGCACTATGTTGTCAGCACACGACGAAGAAATTCTAGTGTGAAGACAATAATGTTATCAGCCTTCAAGAGATTATCTCAATTCATAATTTATGAACCAAGAAGTCTAAAAGAACAATGTAATAAAATATTTCTTGTCACGAAATATAATACGAATCTACCACTTACATAACAAGAATTTAACGAACATTCTAAGAAGAATTTCAAATCTTCTCCTACATTTTTTTCCACTCGATTTACTTCCATAAACCAAAATTATAAAACCGACTTCACTCTAAAAGGATTATATGGCTTCAGGGGAAAATCAAACCATAGTAGTACATCCATTAGATTGGAGAGAGAAAGAGAGTGAGAGAGAAAGAGAAAGAGAGTGAGAGAGAGAGAGAGAGAGAGAGAGAGGCAATCAAGGGCCCCAATTAGGGTAATTATTGGCTCCGATCGGAAAGGCCCTTAGTCCAATCCACACTCATTCAATTTATATAAATACAGAGGTCCAATTCACTCATCAACTCAGCCGTACAGCAGGCTCTCCATTTCTTTTAATAGTCCTGTTGTTAATAATACACTCAAATAAAATGAAGAATATAATAGTCTTCCAGCCACTATTAAACGATATAAACAATAGCAAGGCTAAGAATAAAAACATTATACAACCATTAACAGAAAATAACTATTAACTTTAAAAAGCAATGATACTACAAAAGATTTGAACATTTTCTTTTTGTTCTCTGGATAATACTATGTAATACTTATAAACTAGAGGTGCATGATTAAACACAGATATTAAATTAGGCTGATCGTTCACTTTATTCACGCTTTCTCCTGAGCGTGCTCTAAAACAGCGGGTTACATTTGGAGGAACAGATTGTTTACACGATCCAAGAGGGAAAGTGTTTAGCAGATATCCGAAATCTGGAATTGGCCTGGTAAGTTATTAGTAACAACTACGCCCATTTTTATCTAAACAAGAATTCTTAATTTCGATGACATATCATACATATATAACACATTTTGAATAATGGTGACCATGAAAGGAATCTGTCAAGTTTCAGACCTAAAAAAGTATAGTTAGGTAGATAGAGAGATAGATTTGATTTTATTGGCTAATATATACATATTTTAGCCTGTCTCTGGCCCATTTAGTGTTAGTAATCTTACTAATAATATACAAACAAAATTATATATATATATATATATATATATATATATATATATATATATATATATATATATATATATATATATTAACGCTCTAGCGGTCGCAATTTTTGTTTGATCGTTACCAAACTCGGAATTTAATCGTTTTATGTAAAAAGGAAGACCAAGTTTGTTAATGGCTGAAATCGGACCAGTGGAAGGAGGGGGTTTAGAGGGGGGATTTTTGAAAATTCAAAATATCTCCGTTATTATCCATCAAATCGAAAAATTGTAAAAAAATCAATCTTATTGCAAATTTACTATAAATATTGTTCTATACATTTATTCTGTATCTTAAATATTAATCGAGATATTTGAATTTGTATTCTGTGCATGGTCGGCAGGGTCGGCTATGTTCGGGACATTCCGCCAAGAGCTCTGGCGGCCGTTTCCGTAAACTATTCGACCCTCGTGAATAGGTTTAGAGATCCCTTACTACGGTTGTTATTGGGCAGATTTCTCGACTGTAAAACTTCACGTGGGTAATCTGCTTAGTTTACACAGCCCCGCGTGATGGACTTTTTTAAATAAACGTTTACAAGTTGTACTTGAACTTCTTCTTATTATTATTTATTAACTTGCCGAGTTGCCTAGTTGTACTGCTGAAAGGAATAAGTAAATCATGTTCAGTTTATGAATGTCCTCAATGTGAAGAATATTTTCTAGGGACATTAAGTCATCACCTGTGGCTATAAACATCTTCAAGTATTGCTCTCTAAGATGGCTGTATTGTGAGCATTGCAATAATAAATGTTTTAATTTCCTGGCGGCATTCACAAACTTTTCCGGATTTTATTGTTTTCATTTTTTTTATTGTGCTTCAGCTTCAAATAATCTTTATTTGAAATTCTCAGTTGGGTAACTAATCTTAATTTCTTCAAATTCACTTTGAATATCAGATAATATTTGGGTTGGGGACTGGTATAATGACTGACACTTCTATAAAAAAGTTTATGTGATGAACTATATACTCTATTGATTTCGGTGGATAATATGTGACTTGTTGCTTGTTCTAAAATTTTGTTTTTATTTGCTGCACAATTTGTGTCACACGAGATATCGCTAAAAAACTCTTGTACATTATGTAAATTTGCTATAGCTTTTAATTTTGAGTCCCAATTATAGTTATTGTCATAAATATTGCCATCTAGCACTATTAGTCTTTAGTGGACTGAGTGGGGTGAAATAAATAGTTCTGTTCACTTTTCAACTTGTATATTAAGAACAATCACAAAATAACCTCTTCATCATGAGAATGTAATATTTACACAAAACAAGTCTATTTAGAGTATTTACACTTCGCACATTTTCGACGGACACAACACAGTCTCAATAAACTCAAAATAATAAAGTTCCAGCTAGCGCGCGACACCAGATATTTTCTTTTGCATTTCTAAATTTACACCCGCAATCCGGTTAACTATATTTTACTAACTGAACATCTTCTTAAAACCATCTGGTATTTTTTATACCACGAGGTTACCTTGTTTAGCGAACGACTCACGAGTACGTCAGTCGCCGCTACAAGTCTATTGAAAGATTTCCAAGGTATTCTATTTTCAGAGAGTAACAATATTTTATTCAGAAATTATGGTTTTCTTCAACAACTGAACTGTTATGTAACTCCGTACAGTTTCCAGTCTAACCATTTAGTTAGGTGTGTATTTAGGCCAAAAAGTATAAAGATTTGAAAAATGCTAGTTTGGCCAATTCCAGTCGTCCCAAGTAATTCATGCTCCAAATTTCAGAGGCATACAGGAGGGTTAATGACATGATTGCTTCGAAAAGTTAATCTTCGTTTCCCACGTGTCGCTCTTCCCTTTTCGAAGTTGGTTTCGAACTTTGTTGGCTTTAGTGATACAGCAGAGTGTTAATTACAATACGCCCCAATGAAGCAATCCATTCGCATTTAGAAGGCTTCCGGGAATATTATCTGTCTTCACGCTATTCCCTTCCCATCGTTATGCTGGTTGGTGAGAATGGAGAAATGAGAGGGAGTTAAGGCCTCACGTTCAGGTATCCCTTTTATTGTTTCCACCCCTACACAACGTAGGTAATGTCTTCAACCTAACATCATTTTTCTCAAACGCTTTCCTTTAATCTTTCCTTGAATTTCCCAGCTTAATGTTGTAAATAGGTATCTTCCATTAAATAATAGAACGTATGCCTCTGTTTAGAGGCCAAAAGAACAAAGAAAATTGAAGACACAAAAGCAGAATTACTAAATGGAATGCAATATATGCCTGGCTTCTTCACTTATATCATCTAAAAGAGAATACGGAACAAAGCAGGAATATGATTCCACCAGGGAAACTTTGATATATCATTGAGATTCCAAAGAAATTCATATTGATGATTATGAAACATTTTGAATACCGAGTAAGAAAAACTGCATTGCACAACACTATTAGAGCATTGAGCTATTATATAACATCTTGTGATATTGAAGATTTATGAGATTTTTTACCCATACTCCTAATCAGTTGGCAGCCAATAACGAATCTGATATTTAGCATTGCAGTAACAGCTGGCAAAACGGGTCTTACCAAAAAATACCAGCATTAAACGTTGTAGCCTTTGAAATCTAGTATTATTATCTTCCATTAGTTTCTAAATTATACAAAACTTTGAGTGACTTTTTATTGAACTTTAATACAGTGTACAAAGCCAATATATGCCCTTCAAATTCCAAATCTATGTGTTTAAAACTAAAGGAGTTGTGGATTTTTTTTTGTTTCCTAGAAACTTCATGCCAACTCTGATGGTTTGGATATTAGTGACTATGTTTTTTGGTTTTATGAATACATTCCTAAATACCTTCTAATTTAATTTCTTTAAAATTCATTTATAAAAATTGTTTTCTAAGGATGTTCATTATCGATTTTGAGATGAAAAAAAAAAGTATAATTTATTAACGCCCACTTTGTAATGCACTAAAGATACATTGCCAGGATTTTAGTTAATGAGTTCGTCACTAAATAAGTTTCTAATGCCCAGATGAGATTCGAACTCACGCCTATAGGTTTCAAAAATTGAGGCCATGTGAGATTAAGACCTACTTCTTAGAGTTAAGGGTTGTGTAAGTACATAGCCAACCAAAACCAAAGAGATGTCTAGTATTTCAATATGAAAAAAGACTTCAATTTATTTATTTTTATACCAAAATATTTTCCTAACCACACTTCGGAACCCGAAATACTTATTTCTACTAAAAATATACTATATCCCTAGGCTTTGGAATAGAAGACAGTATTTGGCAGCTGATTTCGCATTGGAGATTTCTTCCCATTATCAGCCATTGATTACATTCTTGTCATTTCTATTGAAGAAGAGGTTCAGCAGTGATATTTAGGACATCATTATAATTCTTGGAGAGCTCAGGCGCAAGGCGCTCTGAAATCTAATCCTTGTGAAGGGAGTTATAATCAGGAATAATCCAGGATTCCATGTCTTCATCGATAAAGAGATCTTTATTTGGTGAACTCGAACATCAGTATGCAACAAACAGCGGAACAGAAGGCATTAGAGTTCCACAGACTAACGTTCAACAGAGCTGTGCCAAGAATACGATACCATCTCTTTAATATTTACCTTCTCCAAACGTTAACTGACAAGTACATGACAAAGAAACAAGAGTTTTGCCATTGAGGAGGTGAGACATTCATCTCAAGTAGACCTTTTTTGAAAAATGTGCTTTTTTGAAATCACCCACATTTGATAGTGATTGGAGGTTAAATAGACACCACTCCCACTAGATAATGGGGGTCGACGACTATCGTTGGTCTGGTGAGGGATTCTGGAAGAACAAATAATTGGCTCATAGAGGTTTTGGGATGCTCATTCAGAAACTTCTCACAGAACACTTCGAAGATCTCTCTTTTTGGGTGAGAAGCACCATGTTGTTCCAGCGATGTAGATTTTCTGCTCATTTCTCTTAACAAGCAAGATATCAAGATACTAGAAAATCCGTCACGCAGGGGCTGCGTAAACTAAGCAGATTTCCCATGTGAAGTTTTACAATAGAGAAATCTGCATACTGGTAACACAACACCACCTTGATTAAATGCAAACGGTAATAAGAAATCTTTCAGTTAATTAAAATAAATTCCCAACTGAAACGGCTTCTGAATTGTAAAAATAATTTATATTTTAATAACTCAAATTTCAGTAGTACAAGAAGGGGGTTGGCGGCGGATGAACAGAACGTATTTGCATAAATCTCACAAAGTAACAAAGGTAAGGTAAGGTTAGAAGAAGCTTCCACCTGAGCCGAGTACTTACGAAGTCAGCCGAACTAATCCGAACTATACACGACCACAGACTTCATAAAAATGCAAATATCTCGGTTAATATTCAAGATAGAGAATAAATGTATATGACAATATTTATAGTAAATTTAATTTGCAATAAGATTGGTTCTATACAAATTTTCGATCCGATGCATAATAACGGAGATATTTCGAATTTTTGAAAATCCCCCCTCTAAACCCCCCCTCCCACTGGTCCGATTTCAGCCGTTAACGAACTTGATCTTCCTTTTTACATAAAACGATTAAATACCGAGTTTGGTGGCGATTAATCAAAAATTGCGACCGCTAGAGTGTTAACAGACAAATATATATATATATATATATATATATATATATATATATATATATATATATATACATATATATTTATATATATATGTACTTCAAAGGAAATCTGCTAAAACGATGGAGAGAGCGAGAATTCCAAGTTCTTGGGTATCAGGTCTTCCAAACCTGTCAGACCAAGACTTTAGACTTATCCTTCCATAGCATTCTTATAAGTCCTTGCAGGGGAACTAAAAATATCAGGAACTCTCGCCAGTCAGCCAAAACGAGAACTAGGCCTGTGCACTATTGAGGAGCACTTAAAGAAAATGAGTTGTTTATACCTAATTGACACGAACAAATTCTTATGAAAACCAAGCATATTCACTTGGAAGGGATCGAGAGCGATCGATTTTTTTTAAATCAGCCGGAATTTATGTCATACAAAGCACTTGCTATCTATAATATCTGATTAACTGGCTCTCTTCGGGAATGGCAATTTTTGCTTGAATAGAAATGGGATGACCGGAATCTATTTAATTTTTTAGACTACTTTAAGTTTTTGTTAATTAGAACCATGAGACATTTGAAGGAATATTTCGAAAATGTCCACTTAGTATAACCTCAAAGCTTATTCCCTTTAAGGGTGGTCCGATAATTGCGTTAGGAAGTGGGACAAGAAAAGGGGTGAGTTATTGCAATGAAAAAAGGGAGCAGATGTACGAGTATAATCAGATTCCATTAAATATAGGAAGAGAGAGGGAATTAGCATAAGAGTGAATAGGCAGAGAGAAGCTATAGAAATGAGTGAATAGTGGTTCTCTCCACAATTGAGCATTTCACCACAACTCAGTAGCCGACCGCAATTCACGGCACCACAAATAGTCAGCCCATGACACTAATGCTTCCACTAATCCCCAACACGATTAGGCCATTTGCCACACGCCTCACGTTATTATCCCTAAGGGCAAAATGTATTCAATGCATACGAGTACAAGACACTTGTGACCTACTTTTCTCCTCAAGTCAGTTATATAGCTTAACTGAAAGAAATTTGTGATAACAATGCTAGATTGCCAAAAGCTTTCATCGCATCATAATACCATAAGGAGTTCAACAGTTCTTCTCAACGAAGTTAATCACAATTAAGAGTCACATCATTTTTTAAATTCATAGACACCTGCACCAGCACACAAAGCCCCGTACTGTTGTCGAATCTTCATGAACAGTTGTAATTGACTGATTCCTTTTTCATCGTATTCAGAGGTCCGGAAATATAATATGAAACAATTCAAATATCCTCATATAGAAATTATTCATTAAAAAATCCGGAATTATCATTAATTAGCAATAATTTATGGGTAAATACCAAAGGAAGCATGAGTTATTTTTAAAGTCCAGTTTTTAAAAACCCAAGACATTTTAGGCTTCGAACGTAAATAGGTTTCTTAATAATAACAGAAAAATATTTGAGGAGGCCATAATACTTAAAACAATAATTTAATTTACAATTTTAGAAATTAAAAAGTCTGCCTCATCTAAACTCAACTTGAAATCTACGTATTTATATATGGTCGTCACAAATACTATACTGTCGACCCTCACAAAAACACCCTCTACTTTAATCTTCAATTTATATGATATACCTCCTAGACCTAATCTACACTAAAAGTTAAACGCAAAATTGTTTCAAGTTGCTAAAATATATATTTCAAATTATTCTTTGATACTATTAACTAATCTTAGTTAGTCACAATATTACCTGGATCGTTTTAAAAATATAATTTATGGTAAAGGGAAACAATAAATTACATAAAACTAAAAATTGGATTTATGAAATGGTATTCAGTCTTTTCGTTATAATTACAGTCTTAGTTAGCATATAATATTTTAGACATTATAATAATTTTCCTAAAGTCTTAATATCACAGAAATGGGTATCACGAATCTAAATTCAGTAAAAGAATCAACTTAAAAAACATAACTCGATAAAATTATATATATATACACTCTTGACCGCGAATTTCGAGATTCTGAAACCAAACTCCTGAAGAGATTCTCGAAAGATAAAAGGACTCTGAAATAACATTTGTAAATTTCCCTTGAAAACCATAGTACATCGTGTTTGTAACTATTGACCGTCACCAGAGAGTATGAAACGCCTTTTCTTATGCCAAATGAAACAGCCTCCTTATTTATGAATGCATTCAAAATTTCCTCTTCTAGTATAAGAAAATTATGAATTGTTGAATGTCTTATTATAAATCCACCATGAAAATCAGAGAGGAAAATGTTTTTTTAAAGGAACCGAACAAGGCAATTATTCCCCGTTTCTTGGAATAACTTGGAAATACTGCTCGTTAATGTAATTGAAGTACGTCCAGTATTGTCTTTGTTCTATTCTAAAATGAGAATAATTAAAGATTCCTTCTATTAAGATGGTAGCTTGCCTTCTTTGTATACACCATTCATCATTTTCAGTACAAGGCAGAAATGGCTAAAAGTTTATAAACTGATAGCTAATATCAGGACCGGGTGTATTTATTTATGTATTTTTAGCTTTAATTAGTACGTTTCTTAAATCAACCATCGTGAATTTAGTGGACGATCATGTGCATCAAAAATATCTATTGGGGTTCGTTCAACTAGCTCTTTGAAAAATTGGTGAATATAATTGGAAGAGATTGAGAATAAATCGAAATTTCCGGCCAGGATATTAGCTCTTACAATAAGGTTTGTGGTGATAGTGTTGTTCGACGGTGATCTATATTTAATATATTGAATCTATAGGATATTAGGCCAAATTGTTCTTGAGGATGTATTTTTATACATCCTCAAAGGCAATGTTGAGCAATGACTTTTCCTTAAGATGAACAGGGTCTTTTGCTTTCATTAATTACAAAACCTGGTTTTTCGTTCGAATTTTTATATTAAATTGAACTTTCAGTAGCAGGATTAATCCCTAATTAAAAAAAAACTCCCATTCTTCGTGTTAAATTTCAGTCATTTACTAACTTGATTTAGTTCTTCATTAGTGAATGAAATGCATCATTTCTGATATATATATATATATATATATATATATATATATTGTAGTTTTTTTGAAGGTTTGGTCAATGTTGGTGAAAAAATCTTAGTTTATGGCGATATTTCGAGAATTTTATTTTCTCTTCTTCAGGGCTGTAAAATTACAGGTACAATATTGCACATTGTTGTTAAATTAGAGTGTAACAGGAGGTGTTTATGCTATTTTTACTTAACAAGACTAAAGATACTTAAAAACTACTATACATATTGCACTAGGGTTACTGGTTACAATAGCCTTCCCTGGTCTGTTTACATTGAGCAGGGTGACAGCCTTATGTTTTTGTATATCTACAGTGTATATATATATATATATATATATATATATATATATATATGTGTGTGTCTTATGTTTGTTGAACTATATTATAATTATTATTCTAGCTATTATATTATGTTGGAACTATTGTTATGTGTTATTACAATTATTGTTATATTTTATTAAAGCTATATTCATGTTATATGAAAGCTATTATGTTATTGTTATTTTATTATGTTACAACTGTTATTGTTATGTGTTATTACAATTATTGTTATATTTTATTAAAGCTATATTCATGTTATATGAAAGCTATTATGTTATTGTTATTTTATTATGTTACAGCTGTTACTGTTATGTGATATTACAATTATTGTTATATTTTGTTAAAGCTAGTATGTTATTGTTATATATTATGATACAACTATTATTGCTGTGTGTCACTACAATTATTGTTATATTTTATTTTATCAAAGCCACCTTCATGTTGTATTAAAGCTATTATGTTATTGTTATTTCACTATGTTACAACTATTATTGCTATGTGTTACCACTATTATTGCTATGTTTTGTTAGATCTATTTTCATGTTATATTAAGGCTACTATGGTGTTCTTATTTTATTATGTTACAACTACAATTGCTGTGTGTTAATTATTGATTGTATTTTACTTTTAAAAGCCATAAAAAGCGAAACGTGAAAAGCAAATAAGGAAAAATCCGTCCATCCCCTTGGTAGGAAGCTGTCGACGTCAGTGACGATGTCAACACAAACTTGAACCAGTAATGGCGGGGACAAACTGAATAAACTGAGAGTAAAATGGAAGGAATCCTGTGGCTGATTACAGGACTGCACAGAGCGGAAGATGGCTCTGAAGGAAATGAAGTAGAAATTGGATTTAGCTAAGCCATCCTTAAGAAGGATGAGTAGGCGTCCTCCAACGCCCTCTCAAGACAGGAAAAACAAACAGCTTGAATTAGATTCCATTTTAACTCCAAATCCTCTCTTCTCATATTCCTCCTTTTACTTTTCACACTTACAAACTCCACAAAAGGGATGAAGAAAGACCTCTTAGAACTAGTGGTACATAATTGATTTGGAAATATTCAAGAGAAGTTTTCCCTTTCTCTAATTTAGATCTCTTAGATTCTTGTGCAAATAGGACTTAGAGATTTTTTTATTGCATATATATATATGTATATATATATATATATATATATAAAAAGACACGCACACTCACACACACACATATATTCAATTGGCATTACAGACTTTAGAGATAGTTAGCCATCCCGAGCGAGACTCGAGCGATTCGTGATCACAGGTTTACAACGAGAATGATCCCTTTTGAATCGCTGTAAATAGAGATTCGTTTTCAATCTAGTGGCCGACGAATCAAGTACTTATACTGCAGAACTACAGGTCATTATACTAGCACTTTCAAAATAAGAAAATCGATCACGTCAAGTAATTTTATCCACAGACTCTTTAAGTTCTTTACTTTCCATGGGAAACATCTACTCCAATCACCCACTAATTACAAAAATACTCGAACTAATACACGCACTTGCAACTTTAAAATGTTGTGGTTTCCCGGAAACAAGGACATTACACAAATGACTGATATCGATAAACATCCAAAACTAGCAACACAAATGACTACTACTGACATAACTACACTAACACCAGCAGACCTCAACAAGATTGTACAAAAAAAAATACTCCAAGACTGGCAAAAACACTGGTTACTTACTGACAACAAACTATTGGAAGTAAAACGCCAAAAAGTTACAGGATGGTCAAAGAGGTAGTACGTAGATTCAAGAAGAGGCCAAGGTGTCCTCACAAGTCTACTTATTAGACATAACGTACGTAGCTGACACATTCTTACATAATGAACAAAAAAGACAAGCCTACTTGTACTCATTACAACACAGGATTAACTATAAAACACCTACTAACCGAGTGCAGATTACGAACTAACTTAAACATTCCACATGACGAACGAACTACTGACTGAGGGTAGCCCACATATTGGTAAATTCTGACATATTTAAAAACAACTGGGCAGTATGAAAATATTTAATTACATATTTTAAAAAAATTAAATGTGTGCGTGCGTGCGTATGTGTGTGTGGGGGGGGGAGGTTACTAAGACTTCTTTTCAATTATTTATTACAACCCGTTTTAGCAGATTTCCCCTAAGGGAAATCAGCTATTGAGGTTGTACTCATGACGAAATTTTCGAGATTTTTCTTCAAATGCCCATCGATCCTACCTAGTAGATGACGAAAATAAGGTCCGTTCAAAACTGTATATATATATATATATATATATACACTTCACGTAGGAAATCTGCTTAGTTTACGCAGCCCCTGCGTGACGGACGTTTTTTTAAATTAAGCCTCCCTACCTCAACTAGCTGGGATGAAAAGCCAGTCTAGCTCCAAGAGCCGACAGGTCAACATCGAAAACCTTCGGTAAGTCCCCTTTGTCTCCCTTTCTCTTCTTTGTTTTTAAAACGTCTTTGTTCAAATAGTCTTTCTTTCAGTTAGCTTTAACTTCCTACTTGAACCAACTTAATTTAAAATAACTGTTGATGTATGAAATGTTTTATATGTTATTTAGTTCCACGTTAGATTTTATATGTTATTTAGTCCTAAGAAAAATAAGTTTTTTGTTATATGTGCCTAACATATTTTATAGAAAATTGTAACTATTATTGTGTGTGTCAACAGGGCACTGACGATGATGCACAGCATCGAAAGCGCTTTGCCGTGTTATTAAATTATTATAGTGGAAGCGTAGCCAACATTTTTTCATCCTACCTACATTTCAGTAATTGTTGTTTTCTTTCCGGTGTGAGGCGGGCAGACCCGTTTGTTTACATTTCTAACCTAACGCTTCCTGTCGGCAGGTTATTGAAATTGGATGAAAAATTTCTTATTACCGTTTGTATTTATTCTCGGTGGTGTTGTGTTACCAGTATGTAGATTTATCTATTACTAAACTTCACGTGGGAAATCTGCTTAGTTTACGCAGCCCCTGCGTGACGGACTTTTTGTTTTGTTTTCCTCCATGTTTAAGAGCCAAGTCGCCATAGTTGCGGAGCTCTACGTAATATATAAATAAATCTATTGGGGAATTATGTGTTAAAGTGCCCAAAATTTTATATCAGATGGTTCTCACATCACATGTGATTCAGTAGCAGCTACAGTAGGTATTAGATAAAGTGAAATTCAGGGTACATTGACTGGAAGTGCTGTGAACTGAGTAGTAATTTTAAAACGCTAGAGTTAAAATCCAAGATTGCCATTAATTTCTTAATAACTAATTGATATGTAATGTTGAAAATGGGATCGTGTGTACCTCAATATCAGATTTCCGCAAATTAAATGTGCTAAAAATACGAAAAGATTAAACTGAGTAACGTGGAACGTTTTCCTTCAACGCGAGAACAACTGTTGAAGCTATATTCTCACAATTTTTATAGGAAGAATATGTGGACTCTGTCATAGCTTATCTCTGCTCGTTTTTTGTCCTGCTGAAGGGGGAAGAAACTATGGGTCGTTAACAAGATATACAAGGGATTACAGATGTATTTTCATAAATATATTTTTTTTATCTTTCCCGTTCTTTTACTGCCATAAATTCGTTTGGTCGTTTCGTTCTTTTTGTTCGGAAAGCAAATTCTTCCTCTATAGACTCTATTTTGACTTAAAAAAGTTGTTTTCCCCTACACTTAGTAACCCTAAGCCCTGGCCATTTATCTGATTTCTACACGCTCCAGCATTTATTACAATAATATTTTCATTAATACCATTATTAATATAAACTTGTGTGTTATAAAAGAAAGGCGCTGAGCATACTCGAAATATTGTTAATTCTGCTACGAAAAGTTCAATTGAATATAAAAAGTTGAAAGAAAAGTCAGATTTTATAATTATGAAATCAAAAGAAGCTGTTGGATAGACTTCTTAACAACTATTAACAAGAATATATACCCAAAAACAATTTGGCAAATAGTTCAACGTAAGAAATACAGATCGCCTATTTCTGGGATTTTGTCTAACAACATTCTTATTAAAATAACTCAAATCCTACCAGTAAATTTTGATTTCATCTCATTTTCTTCCATTTATAGACAACAATTTTTCAATTATAAAGAACTAGTTAAATGAGCCCCCTAAAACACATGAAGACATAACCCTATGTAAAACAAAAAGACATAACTTGCCCTGATAATATTAGTTATGAGATGTTAAAAATCTAGCTGTATCGAGTCTTGTGTACCAACAGAAAATGATGAATCCTGTATTCAATGAAAACGTCTCCTTGAAAAATAAGAAATATTCTAGTCTCTGATTATCTTGTGCATAGAGTTGGGCATTGAATCATTCGTCATATTCTAACACTAGAAGACGAAATTTGAAATACGTTTCAAATGGATGTTTCAAGCAAAATAAAAAAGCATTACTCTCACAATACCATCTATACTCACACAAATGATGGATGAGGAGACTCAATGGAAATTGTTAAGCATTGCTTCGGGGCCCCTTCCTGACAGTACGTTCACTTTAATAAAATGTAGCTGTTTATCTAATGCACTTGATCAAAGAAATGGGGTTCTACAAGGAAGTGAGCTCAGCACCATTCTATTCTAAATTGGAATAGTTTCAATCAAAAACCAAGTCCCAATGGACGTTTCATATGCCCTAGTTGCCGGTGATTTTATTTAAAAAGCGGGCATTTCAGATGGCGAAATCAATTTGGGCCACCCATTTAAATCAACTTCTTACTGAATGTAAAGAATCATGCAATGTGAAATCATGTACTTGAAGGAAATTAAAAAAATCAAAGATATAATTCAAGATTGTTCTTCAGAATAATATGTATTATTAAAAATTAGACTTATATCTTTTAAACCAAAACACAACATACATAAAATTTCAAAAGGCGCCCCTCTTATACAATTATTAACAATTTTAATTAAATATAAACTAATTACATCTAACAAATAAACACGTTCCTACGTTCTTCTGAGGCTTGTTCAGCGTTCTTCTCGTCCATAGGAATGTCTATTTTACAGTAACTCTTGCGTTCCCTTCTTCAGGCTTGTCAGCGCCAATTCTGTTCTTGATGACAGTCCGGGGACCAAAAATAATACTAATGAACAAGAAGACCTCTGGACCAGAAAGCGAGTGAAAGTCCGAAGAACAGTTTGCCTAGCGAATAAGTCTACATCATAATATAAAAAACATTTTCTGAAGAAAAATACAGAAACGTGGGAATCAGTTTTGACGTTAACAATGAAATCGATTGTCATTACTTTCTAACATTGAAATGCAAATGTTATTTGTAAATGTACAGCAGCTAATTGACAACAGAACAAGCAGAACAGAAACAATTCATTAACAATAATATATCTATCACAAGCTTACAATATAATTAAAGCTTACTGCTCACGGCTGGTTGTTGAAATATTCACTGATTAGCAACAAACTTTGTGTCATAAAATCGATGAACCTTATTGGAAGGCGAATTCTACACAAATAACTGATGGGAAAAACAGTTTACCAATGAATAATATAGTATGTGAGAGGCCATTGATAATAAAACTCCGTCAACTAAGCAAATTTCTCACGTGCTGACACACGACTGATCTCATTTCACCATATATTCTCTATTTCTAAGTAAAAATCCAATGAGTAAAAGAGAGAGGTATGAACTGAAGCCAGTAAACACAAAATCAGAAATAACTCGTTTAATGTCTGAGTACGAATAAATATATAGAAACGCATTTTTATAACATTTGAAGACCTTTTTCGAAAACCAAACCATGAGTACATTCCCCAGTAAATAATTTCCCTTAACCAAAAATTTCTTCAACAACTACTAAACGATCCGAGAAAACTCATCTAAACAGAACTGCTTCTCGATAAGCATGGGGGGGGGGAGTATAACTACACATCGCCTGCTTTCACTAGTGGAGGAATGGTGTCACATTGTGTTAACCCAACACATAAAACGTCATTTACACATTCTGTTCCCTATTTTCGACCTTCTAAGAACTCAATGTAACAAACAGTAGACACTTAAGCAGTTCAGTGATTTAAGACCTTCAAGTATAAATCGCATTAGCAGTAGGAGGAGTTTCACAGTGTAATATCAAATTAAAGTAAATAGTAAGTAAAAATGTCATAAAAGATCAATAATGGTGCAATAACTAATTAATAAAAGCATCCATAAAATAATTGAATTATTGGAAACCTGTGAACTAAATTTTACTAGACAAAAGTATGCATAGACATATTATGTTAAATTGAAACAGTTGAATTATGCTAGTAATAATGAACAACATATCAGTCCATATGTCTATTTTGGAATACAGTGCGTAATAAAAGAGATATAAACGCGATTTCACAATTTACCCTCCTCTAAATCCACCCTCTCTTATTATAATCAACTACGAACTTGATCTTTAGATCAAGAAAAAACGCTGAAAACCCGAGTTTGCTCATGATCAAATAAATATTTCACCAGCTAGAATTATTTGTTTAGAAAATAATATCTAGAGTTTCTTATGATTAACAAAGAAACTCTACACAAATTTCCTGTATCTCTAATAGTTAGCGAATAATAGCGAAGAAAATCAGTATTGTGTATTTTCACCTCAATCTAAAACTCCCTTCTTGTCCACTCAAACGGTTGTGCTGGGTAAGGATCTGAAACCTAAAAATTTCAAAAAATGTTATTCTATACTCTGATTTTCAAGGATAATAGCCTTCCCGTTTGTGAGTAACCCCTTTATCTAACAGATGGACAGGACACAAACACCCTCGCGTGTACACGTATGCGTGTGTATATATATATATATATATATATATATATATATATATATATAATCTATATATATATTTGGTCTGTAGGGAACCAAGTAGTAGCAGTCGGATGAGAATATGCTAGAAGCTTGACACGAAAATAAGGAGATGAAATCAGGATAAACCATTCCCAGGATATTCTAATTTATGTTGACCCGTCTAATGACGACGTAATTAGAACAATAATAAAACATTCCAAAGACGTAACTCCATAATTCAGTTCTTATGACCTATATAATACGAATAATCTCTTCAGAGCTAAATGGAATTATTGGAGTGTAAATTCTACTGAATGCAGCTGATAATATTCCAGACGAGTTGCCTTCAACAATGGATACAGCAAATTGTCCGTATAAATCCTTTCAACCCCTGAATGCCACCATTAACTACTTACTTTCCCTAAAAAATCTTTTTTCGTATTTTATTTATATCCCACTATACTTACTTGAGAAGATTATTACATTATTCAAGAAAATTAATTCTGAATTTTTTATGAATTATAAGTTGAAGCTCATTAATACAGAAAGCAGAAAGCCTTTTCTTGTAACCACGCACCAAAAGCATTACTTCGTCAATATTTAAAAATCATCAAAAATTCCATAATACACAAAAAATTGAATTGAAACGGTTTGTAAGCCTCTTATACAAAGCTTTGTACGTTAATTTTACGCCTATACAAATTTTTCAACTCTCCCTAAATATTCCTTGTTGTTTTCAGTTAAAGGTAAAAACGCAAAAACAAATGTTTTTCTAAGAAATTAAAAGGTCCATTTTTGTCAATTTCCGTGTTCCATCTTCAAAAGTTACAAAATAAAAATGTAATAAACATTTTCTTTAAAAAATAAAACAAATAACAAGGAAAACGCCTACAAAAAATGAATATTACAAACATCTTTTGTTTTGCTCTTACAGTTTACCCCAAAATGAGGAAAACAGAAGAAAAAAAAAACAAACAACTCACAATGTGGTTTTGATCACCCTGCAAAAATGTGACCAATTTATATTCATACGATGATTAATGAGAGGATCAATACTTTGAACACATACGGCATTAAATCATAACAAACCGGGTTATTATATTTAATTTATTTGTATTACTGATTACACCATCGCTAAATAATTAATAATATAATTATTTTATATTAAAAGAAAAAAACATTTTTGATGAATTACGAATGAATTCACATTTCTTGCCGTGATCAGTTCAAAGGTAGAGCAGCAGCCTAGATATTCAGGTTAAACATATTCAACTCCCGGCAGGTATTAAAATATTTTCTTTCAAGTAAAAAAAACAATTAAATTATTGAATAAAATTATATATCTTTCACAGCTTTTTCGTTGCCTTTTCAGTAACCTGTATTTTACTAAACATATCACATATGATAGAGACTACATTCCACCACTACATTCTTGCAGTGATACTAAGACTGATTATTTCTAAGATGGGGGCTCAGGTTAGCCATGTGAGTTAAAGCGTTGACCTTAATCTCACATGGAAAACCTAGAGTGGCGAGTTCGATTCTTGCCTGGGCATAGAAATTATTTAGTGACGAAATTCATTAGATAACATCCTAAATCCCACCCTGGCTAGAAAAGGGTGGTAACCGGTAGATAACCCGTCCCAATTAGCCTGAGTTGCAAAAAGTGGACGTTAATAAATAATAATAATAATTTCTAAGATGGTACCTCGCCTGCCCTTTTTAAACCTACTCATTCGTTAAAAACGTTTTCATGATGAAGTAATATGAAATTCTTTAAGAACTTAAATTATTCTTCTATAATATTAAAAACATTCTTCGTGCACTAGCAGTGTAAACTTTTAAGTAGATTTCCAAAGTTATGGACTGACAAGCTAGTGATCTGATCCCACCATCTATTCCATATTTATCCAGCAAGAAGAAGCCTAAGTAAACGGGAATAAATTAAACTTAATATAAGACCTTTAGGGGCTCAGTTAGTCAAAGTGTAAGTTAGGCTTGTAAAAGAAGGGGTTTTCAGAATGCTGGAAATAAAACTTAAACTTAGCTAAGAAATCTACAATTATATAAAAATTATAGTCGCATCTTTAATACTCAGGCTAGAAACGGGTTGTACCCTGTAGACAATACATATCAATTAGCCATTGTAGTAAAAAAGTACTTTAATAAATAATAATAACAATAGTAATAAATAATTTATTTTTACAAACTTTATTTTAGCAGATTTCCCTTAATGGAAATCAGCTATTGAGGTCGTACTCATGACGCGAGTTTCGAAAAATTTCTTCAAATGTCCATCAATCCTACCCAGGAGATGACGAAAAAAGTCCGTCACGCAGGGGCTGCGTAAACTAAGCAGATTTCCTATGTGAAGTTTAGCAATAGAGAAATCTGCATACTGGTAACACAACACCACCATAAGTAAATACAAACGGTAATGAGAAATCTTTCAGTTAATTTTAATAAACTCCCAACTGAAACGGCTTCTGAATTGTAAGAATAATTTATATTTTAATAACTCAAATTTTAGTAGTCCAAGAACTAAAGAAGGGGGGGGGCGGATGAACAGAACGTATTTGCATAAATCTCACAAAGTAACGAAGGTTAGGTAAGGTTAGAAACGACAGGTTAGGTTAGAAGCTTCCGCCTACTAACCCGAACAACACCCGACCACAGACTTCATAAAAATACAAATATCTCGGTTAATATTCAAGATATTGAATAAATGTATATAACAATATTTATAGTAAATTTAATTTGCCATGAGATTAGTTCTATACAATTTTTCGATCCGACGTATAGTAACGGTGATATTTCGAATTTTCGAAAATCCCCCCCTCCCACTGGTCCGATTTCAAGCGTTAACGAACTAAATCTTCTTTTTTATATAAAACGATTAAATACCAAATTTGG